>CACRXE010000074.1:0-154311 GCA_902685375.1 Neostethus bicornis
CCCCACATCTCTTAGTCACTTTATAACCTGGATCCCCACATCTCTTAGTCACTTTATAACCTGGATCCCCACATCTCTTAGTCACTTTATAACCTGGATCCCCACATCTCTTAATCACTTTATAACCTGGATCCCCACATCTCTTAGTCACTTTATAACCTGGATCCCCACATCTCTTAGTCACTTTATAACCTGGATCCCCACATCTCTTAGTCACTTTATAACCTGGATCCCAACATCTCTTAATCACTTTATAACCTGGATCCCCACATCTCTTAGTCACTTTATAACCTGGATCCCCACATCTCTTAGTCACTTTATAACCTGGATCCCCACATCTCTAGTCACTTTATAACCTGGATCCCCACATCTCTTAATCACTTTATAACCTGGATCCCCACATCTCTTAGTCACTTTCATAACCTGGATCCCCACATCTCTTAGTCACTTTATAACCTGGATCCCCACATCTCTTAGTCACTTTATAACCTGGATCCCCACATCTCTTAGTCACTTTATAACCTGGATCCCCACATCTCTTAGTACACTTTATAACCTGGATCCCCACATCTCTTAATCACTTTATAACCTGGATCCCCACATCTCTTAGTCACTTTATAACCTGGATCCCCACATCTCTTAATCACTTTATAACCTGGATCCCCACATCTCTTAGTCACTTTATAACCTGGATCCCCACATCTCTTAGCCACTTTATAACCTGGATCCCCACATCTCTTAGTCACTTTATAACCTGGATCCCCACATCTCTTAGTCACTTTATAACCTGGATCCCTCACATCTCTTATTCACTTTATAACCTGGATCCCCACATCTCTTAGTCACTTTATAACCTGGATCCCCACATCTCTTAGTCACTTTATAACCTGGATCCCCACATCTCTTAGTCACTTTATAACCTGGATCCTCACATCTCTTATTCACTTTATAACCTGGATCCCCACATCTCTTAGTCACTTTATAACCTGGATCCCCACATCTCTTAATCACTTTATAACCTGGATCCCCACATCTCTTAATCACTTTATAACCTGGATCCCCACATCTCTTAATCACTTTATAACCTGGATCCCCACATCTCTTAGTCACTTTATAACCTGGATCCCCACATCTCTTAGTCACTTTATAACCTGGATCCTCACATCTCTTATACACTTTATAACCTGGATCCCCACATCTCTTAGTCACTTTATAACCTGGATCCCCACATCTCTTAGTCACTTTATAACCTGGATCCCCACATCTCTTAGTCACTTTATAACCTGGATCCCCACATCTCTTAGATCACTTTATAACCTGGATCCCCACATCTCTTAGTCACTTTATAACCTGGATCCCCACATCTCTTAGTCACTTTATAACCTGGATCCCCACATCTCTTAGATCACTTTATAACCTGGATCCCCACATCTCTTAGTCACTTTATAACCTGGATCCCCACATCTCTTAGATCACTTTATAACCTGGATCCCCACATCTCTTAGTCACTTTATAACCTGGATCCCCACATCTCTTAATCACTTTATAACCTGGATCCCCACATCTCTTAGTCACTTTATAACCTGGATCCCCACATCTCTTAGACACTTTATAACCTGGATCCCCATATCTCTTAGTCACTTTATAACCTGGATCCTCACATCTCTTAATCACTTTATAACCTGGATCCCCACATCTCTTATTCACTTTATAACCTGGATCCCCACATCTCTTAGCCACTTTATAACCTGGATCCCCACATCTCTTAGTCACTTTATAACCTGGATCCCACATCTCTTAATCACTTTATAACCTGGATCCCCACATCTCTTAGTCACTTTATAACCTGGATCCGCACATCTCTTAATCACTTTATAACCTGGATCCCCACATCTCGTAGTCACTTTATAACCTGGATCCCCACATCTCTTAGTCACTTTATAACCTGGATCCCCACATCTCTTAATCACTTTATAACCTGGATCCCCACATCTCTTAATTCACTTTATAACCTGGATCCCCACATCTCTTAATCACTTTATAACCTGGATCCCCACATCTCTTAGTCACTTTATAACCTGGATCCCCACATCTCTAGTCACTTTATAACCTGGATCCCCACATCTCAGTCACTTTATAACCTGGATCCCCACATCTCTTAATCACTTTATAACCTGGATACCCACATCTCTTAGTCACTTATAACCTGGATCCCCACATATCTTAGTCACTTTATAACCTGGATCCCCACATCTCTTAATCACTTTATAACCTGAGTCCCCACATCTCTTAGTCACTTTATAACCTGGATCCCCACATCTCTTAGTCACTTTATAACCTGGATCCCCACATCTCTTAGTCACTTTATAACCTGGATCCCCACATCTCTTAGTCACTTTATAACCTGGATCCCCACATCTCTTAGTCACTTTATAACCTGGATCCTCACATCTCTTATACACTTTATAACCTGGATCCCCACATCTCTTAGTCACTTTATAACCTGGATCCCCACATCTCTTAGTCACTTTATAACCTGGATCCCCACATCTCTTAGTCACTTTATAACCTGGATCCCCACATCTCTTAGTCACTTTATAACCTGGATCCCCACATCTCTTAGTCACTTTATAACCTGGATCCCCACATCTCTTAGTCACTTTATAACCTGGATCCCCACATCTCTTAGATCACTTTATAACCTGGATCCCCACATCTCTTAGTCACTTTATAACCTGGATCCCCACATCTCTTAGTCACTTTATAACCTGGATCCCCACATCTCTTAATCACTTTATAACCTGGATCCCCACATCTCTTAGTCACTTTATAACCTGGATCCCCACATCTCTTAGACACTTTATAACCTGGATCCCCACATCTCTTAGTCACTTTATAACCTGGATCCCCACATCTCTTAGTCACTTTATAACCTGGATCCCCACATCTCTTAGTCACTTTATAACCTGGATCCCCACATCTCTTAGTCACTTTATAACCTGGATCCCCACATCTCTTAGTCACTTTATAACCTGGATCCCCACATCTCTTAGTCACTTTATAACCTGGATCCCCACATCTCTTAATCACTTTATAACCTGGATCCCCACATCTCTTAATTCACTTTATAACCTGGATCCCCACATCTCTTAATCACTTTATAACCTGGATCCCCACATCTCTTAGTCACTTTATAACCTGGATCCCCACATCTCTAGTCACTTTATAACCTGGATCCCCACATCTCTAGTCACTTTATAACCTGGATCCCCACATCTCTTAATCACTTTATAACCTGGATACCCACATCTCTTAGTCACTTATAACCTGGATCCCCACATATCTTAGTCACTTTATAACCTGGATCCCCACATCTCTTAATCACTTTATAACCTGAGTTCCCCACATCTCTTAGTCACTTTATAACCTGGATCCCCACATCTCTTAATCACTTTATAACCTGGATCCCCACATCTCTTAGTCACTTTATAACCTGGATCCCCACATCTCTTAGTCACTTTATAACCTGGATCCCCACATCTCTTAGTCACTTTATAACCTGGATCCTCACATCTCTTATACACTTTATAACCTGGATCCCCACATCTCTTAGTCACTTTATAACCTGGATCCCCACATCTCTTAGTCACTTTATAACCTGGATCCCCACATCTCTTAGTCACTTTATAACCTGGATCCCCACATCTCTTAGATCACTTTATAACCTGGATCCCCACATCTCTTAGTCACTTTATAACCTGGATCCCCACATCTCTTAGTCACTTTATAACCTGGATCCCCACATCTCTTAGACACTTTATAACCTGGATCCCCACATCTCTTAGTCACTTTATAACCTGGATCCCCACATCTCTTAGTCACTTTATAACCTGGATCCCCACATCTCTTAATCACTTTATAACCTGGATCCCCACATCTCTTAGTCACTTTATAACCTGGATCCCCACATCTCTTAGACACTTTATAACCTGGATCCCCACATCTCTTAGTCACTTTATAACCTGGATCCTCACATCTCTTAATCACTTTATAACCTGGATCCCCACATCTCTTAGTCACTTTATAACCTGGATCCCCACATCTCTTAGCCACTTTATAACCTGGATCCCCACATCTCTTAGTCACTTTATAACCTGGATCCCCACATCTCTTAGATCACTTTATAACCTGGATCCCCACATCTCTTAGTCACTTTATAACCTGGATCCTCACATCTCTTAGTAACTTTATAACCTGGATCCCCACATCTCTTAGTCACTTTATAACCTGGATCCCCACATCTCTTAGTCACTTTATAACCTGGATCCCCACATCTCTTAATCACTTTATAACCTGGATCCCCACATCTCTTAGTCACTTTATAACCTGGATCCCCACATCTCTTAGTCACTTTATAACCTGGATCCCCACATCTCTTAGTCACTTTATAACCTGGATCCCGACATCTCTTAATCACTTTATAACCTGGATCCCCAGATCTCTTAATCACTTTATAACCTGGATCCCCACATCTCTTAGTCACTTTATAACCTGGATCCCCACATCTCTAGTCACTTTATAACCTGGATCCCCACATCTCTTAATCACTTTATAACCTGGATCCCCACATCTCTTAGTCACTTTCATAACCTGGATCCCCACATATCTTAGTCACTTTATAACCTGGATCCCCACATCTCTTAATCACTTTATAACCTGGATCCCCACATCTCTTAGTCACTTTATAACCTGGATCCCCACATCTCTTAATCACTTTATAACCTGGATCCCCACATCTCTTAGCCACTTTATAACCTGGATCCCCACATCTCTTAGTCACTTTATAACCTGGATCCCCACATCTCTTAGTCACTTTATAACCTGGATCCTCACATCTCTTATTCACTTTATAACCTGGATCCCCACATCTCTTAGTCACTTTATAACCTGGATCCCCACATCTCTTAGTCACTTTATAACCTGGATCCCCACATCTCTTAGTCACTTTATAACCTGGATCCTCACATCTGTTATTCACTTTATAACCTGGATCCCCACATCTCTTAGTCACTTTATAACCTGGATCCCCACATCTCTTAGTCACTTTATAACCTGGATCCCCACATCTCTTAGTCTCTTTATAACCTGGATCCCCACATCTCTTAGTAACTTTATAACCTGGATCCCCATATCTCTTAGTCACTTTATAACCTGGATCCCCACATCTCTTAATCACTTTATAACCTGGATCCCCACATCTCTTAGTCACTTTAGAACCTGGATCCCCACATCTCTTAGACACTTTATAACCTGGATCCCCACATCTCTTAATCACTTTATAACCTGGATCCCCACATCTCTTAGTCACTTTATAACCTGGATCCCCACATCTCTTAGTCACTTTATAACCTGGATCCCCACATCTCTTAATCACTTTATAACCTGGATCCGCACATCTCTTAGTCACTTTATAACCTGGATCCCCACATCTCGTAGTCACTTTATAACCTGGATCCCCACATCTCTTAGTCACTTTATAACCTGGATCCCCACATCTCTTAGTCACTTTATAACCTGGATCCCCACATCTCTTAGTCACTTTATAACCTGGATCCCCACATCTCTTAATCACTTTATAACCTGGATCCCCACATCTCTTAGTCACTTTATAACCTGGATCCCCACATCTCAGTCACTTTATAACCTGGATCCCCACATCTCAGTCACTTTATAACCTGGATCCCCACATCTCTTAATCACTTTATAACCTGGATACCCACATCTCTTAGTCACTTCATAACCTGGATCCCCACATATCTTAGTCACTTTATAACCTGGATCCCCACATCTCTTAATCACTTTATAACCTGAGTTCCCCACATCTCTTAGTCACTTTATAACCTGGATCCCCACATCTCTTAATCACTTTATAACCTGGATCCCCACATCTCTTGATCACTTTATAACCTGGATCCCCACATCTCTTAGTCACTTTATAACCTGGATCCCCACATCTCTTAGTCACTTTATAACCTGGATCCTCACATCTCTTATACACTTTATAACCTTGATCCCCACATCTCTTAGTCACTTTATAACCTGGATCCCCACATCTCTTAGTCACTTTATAACCTGGATCCCCACATCTCTTAGTCACTTTATAACCTGGATCCCCACATCTCTTAGACACTTTATAACCTGGATCTCCACATCTCTTAGTCACTTTATAACCTGGATCCCCACATCTCTTAGTCACTTTATAACCTGGATCCCCACATCTCTTAGACACTTTATAACCTGGATCCCCACATCTCTTAGTCACTTTATAACCTGGATCCCCACATCTCTTAGTCACTTTATAACCTGGATCCCCACATCTCTTAATCACTTTATAACCTGGATCCCCACATCTCTTAGTCACTTTATAACCTGGATCCCCACATCTCTTAGATCACTTTATAACCTGGATCCCCACATCTCTTAGTCACTTTATAACCTGGATCCCAACATCTCTTAATCACTTTATAACCTGGATCCCCACATCTCTTAGTCACTTTATAACCTGGATCCGCACATCTCTTAATCACTTTATAACCTGGATCCCCACATCTCGTAGTCACTTTATAACCTGGATCCCCACATCTCTTTGTCACTTTATAACCTGGATCCCCACATCTCTTAATCACTTTATAACCTGGATCCCCACATCTCTTAATTACTTTATAACCTGGATCCCCAGATCTCTTAATCACTTTATAACCTGGATCCCCACATCTCTTAGTCACTTTATAACCTGGATCCCCACATCTCAGTCACTTTATAACCTGGATCCCCACATCTCAGTCACTTTATAACCTGGATCCCCACATCTCTTAATCACTTTATAACCTGGATACCCACATCTCTTAGTCACTTCATAACCTGGATCCCCACATATCTTAGTCACTTTATAACCTGGATCCCCACATCTCTTAATCACTTTATAACCTGAGTTCCCCACATCTCTTAGTCACTTTATAACCTGGATCCCCACATCTCTTAATCACTTTATAACCTGGATCCCCACATCTCTTGATCACTTTATAACCTGGATCCCCACATCTCTTAGTCACTTTATAACCTGGATCCCCACATCTCTTAGTCACTTTATAACCTGGATCCTCACATCTCTTATCACTTTATAACCTGGATCCCCACATCTCTTAGTCACTTTATAACCTGGATCCCCACATCTCTTAGTCACTTTATAACCTGGATCCCCACATCTCTTAGTCACTTTATAACCTGGATCCCCACATCTCTTAGACACTTTATAACCTGGATCCCCACATCTCTTAGTCACTTTATAACCTGGATCCCCACATCTCTTAGTCACTTTATAACCTGGATCCCCACATCTCTTAGACACTTTATAACCTGGATCCCCACATCTCTTAGTCACTTTATAACCTGGATCCCCACATCTCTTAGTCACTTTATAACCTGGATCCCCACATCTCTTAATCACTTTATAACCTGGATCCCCACATCTCTTAGTCACTTTATAACCTGGATCCCCACATCTCTTAGTCACTTTATAACCTGGATCCCCACATCTCTTAGTCACTTTATAACCTGGATCCCCACATCTCTTAGTCTCTTTATAACCTGGATCCCCACATCTCTTAGTAACTTTATAACCTGGATCCCCATATCTCTTAGTCACTTTATAACCTGGATCCCCACATCTCTTAATCACTTTATAACCTGGATCCCCACATCTCTTAGTCACTTTAGAACCTGGATCCCCACATCTCTTAGACACTTTATAACCTGGATCCCCACATCTCTTAATCACTTTATAACATGGATCCCCACATCTCTTAGTCACTTTATAACCTGGATCCCCACATCTCTTAGTCACTTTATAACCTGGATCCCCACATCTCTTAATCACTTTATAACCTAGATCCCCACATCTCTTAGCCACTTTATAACCTGGATCCCCATATCTCTTAGTCACTTTATAACCTGGATCCCCACATCTCTTAGTCACTTTATAACCTGGATCCTCACATCTCTTATTCACTTTATAACCTGGATCCCCACATCTCTTAGCCACTTTATAACCTGGATCCCCACTTCTCTTAGTCACTTTATAACCTGGATCCTCACATCTCTTATTCACTTTATAACCTGGATCCCCACATCTCTTAGTCACTTTATAACCTGGATCCCCACATCTCGTAATCACTTTATAACCTGGATCCCCACATCTCTTAATCACTTTATAACCTGGATCCCCACATCTCTTAATCACTTTATAACCTGGATCCCCAAATCTCTTAGTCACTTTATAACCTGGATCCCCACATCTCTTAGTCACTTTATAACCTGGATCCTCACATCGCTTATACACTTTATAACCTGGATCCCCACATCTCTTAGTCACTTTATAACCTGGATCCCCACATCTCTTAGTCACTTTATAACCTGGATCCCCACATCTCTTAGTCACTTTATAACCTGGATCCCCACATCTCTTAGACACTTTATAACCTGGATCCCCACATCTCTTAGTCACTTTATAACCTGGATCCCCACATCTCTTAGTCACTTTATAACCTGGATCCCCACATCTCTTAGACACTTTATAACCTGGATCCCCACATCTCTTAGTCACTTTATAACCTGGATCCCCACATCTCTCAGACACTTTATAACCTGGATCCCCACATCTCTTAGTCACTTTATAACCTGGATCCCCACATCTCTTAATCACTTTATAACCTGGATCCCCACATCTCTTAGTCACTTTATAACCTGGATCCCCACATCTCTTAGACACTTTATAACCTGGATCCCCACATCTCTTAGTCACTTTATAACCTGGATCCTCACATCTCTTAATCACTTTATAACCTGGATCCCCACATCTCTTATTCACTTTATAACCTGGATCCCCACATCTCTTAGCCACTTTATAACCTGGATCCCCAAATCTCTTAGTCACTTTATGACCTGGATCCCAACATCTCTTAATCACTTTATAACCTGGATCCCCACATCTCTTAGTCACTTTATAACCTGGATCCCCACATCTCTTAATCACTTTATAACCTGGATCCCCACATCTCGTAGTCACTTTATAACCTGGATCCCCACATCTCTTTGTCACTTTATAACCTGGATCCCCACATCTCTTAATCACTTTATAACCTGGATCCCCACATCTCTTAATTACTTTATAACCTGGATCCCCAGATCTCTTAATCACTTTATAACCTGGATCCCCACATCTCTTAGTCACTTTATAACCTGGATACCCACATCTCTTAGTCACTTAATAACCTGGATCCCCACATCTCTTAATCACTTTATAACCTGGATACCCACATCTCTTAGTCACTTCATAACCTGGATCCCCACATATCTTAGTCACTTTATAACCTGGATCCCCACATCTCTTAATCACTTTATAACCTGGATCCCCACATCTCTTAGTCACTTTATAACCTGGATCCCCACATCTCTTAATCACTTTATAACCTGGATCCCCACATCTCTTGATCACTTTATAACCTGGATCCCCACATCTCTTAGTCACTTTATAACCTGGATCCCCACATCTCTTAGTCACTTTATAACCTGGATCCTCACATCTCTTAGTCACTTTATAACCTGGATCCCCACATCTCTTAGACACTTTATAACCTGGATCCCCACATCTCTTAGTCACTTTATAACCTGGATCCCCACATCTCTTAGTCACTTTATAACCTGGATCCCCACATCTCTTAGACACTTTATAACCTGGATCCCCACATCTCTTAGTCACTTTATAACTTGGATCCCCACATCTCTTAGACACTTTATAACCTGGATCCCCACATCTCTTAGTCACTTTATAACCTGGATCCCAACATCTCTTAATCACTTTATAACCTGGATCCCCACATCTCTTAGTCACTTTATAACCTGGATCCCCACATCTCTTAGACACTTTATAACCTGGATCCCCACATCTCTTAGTCACTTTATAACCTGGATCCTCACATCTCTTAATCACTTTATAACCTGGATCCCCATATCTCTTATTCACTTTATAACCTGGATCCCCACATCTCTTAGCCACTTTATAACCTGGATCCCCACATCTCTTAGTCACTTTATAACCTGGATCCCAACATCTCTTAATCACTTTATAACCTGGATCCCCACATCTCTTAGTCACTTTAAAACCTGGATCCTCACATCTCTTAATCACTTTATAACCTGGATCCCCACATCTCTTAGTCACTTTATAACCTGGATCCCCACATCTCTTTGTCACTTTATAACCTGGATCCCCACATCTCTTAATCACTTTATAACCTGGATCCCGACATCTCTTAATCACTTTATAACCTGGATCCCCAGATCTCTTAATCACTTTATAACCTGGATCCCCACATCTCTTAGTCACTTTATAACCTGGATCCCCACATCTCTTAGACACTTTATAACCTGGATCCCCACATCTCTTAATCACTTTATAACCTGGATCCCTACATCTCTTAGTCACTTCATAACCTGGATCCCCACATATCTTAGTCACTTTATAACCTGGATCCCCACATCTCTTAATCACTTTATAACCTGGATCCCCACATTTCTTAGTCACTTTATAACCTGGATCCCCACATCTCTTAATCACTTTATAACCTGGATCCCCACATCTCTTAGCCACTTTATAACCTGGATCCCCACATCTCTTAGTCACTTTATAACCTGGATCCCCACATCTCTTAGTCACTTTATAACCTGGATCCTCACATCTCTTATTCACTTTATAACCTGGATCCCCACATCTCTTAGTCACTTTATAACCTGGATCCCCACATCTCTTAGTCACTTTATAACCTGGATCCTCACATCTCTTATTCACTTTATAACCTGGATCCCCACATCTCTTAGTCACTTTATAACCTGGATCCCCACATCTCTTAGTCACTTTATAACCTGGATCCCCACATCTCTTAGTCTCTTTATAACCTGGATCCCCACATCTCTTAGTAACTTTATAACCTGGATCCCCATATCTCTTAGTCACTTTATAACCTGGATCCCCACATCTCTTAATCACTTTATAACCTGGATCCCCACATCTCTTAGTCACTTTAGAACCTGGATCCCAACATCTCTAAGCCACTTTATAACCTGGATCCCCACATCTCTTAGTCACTTTAGAACCTGGATCCCCACATCTCTTAGTCACTTTATAACCTGGATCCCCACATCTCTTAGTCACTTTAGAACCTGGATCCCCACATCTCTTAATCACTTTATAACCTGGATCCCCACATCTCTAATTCACTTTATAACCTGGATCCCCACATCTCAGTCACTTTATAACCTGGATCCCCACATCTCTTAATCACTTTATAACCTGGAGCCCCACATCTCTTAGTCACTTCATAACCTGGATCCCCACATATCTTAGTCACTTTATAACCTGGATCCCCACATCTCTTAATCACTTTATAACCTGGATCCCCACATCTCTTAGTCACTTTATAACCTGGATCCCCACATCTCTTAATCACTTTATAACCTGGATCCCCACATCTCTTAGCCACTTTATAACCTGGATCCCCACATCTCTTAGTCACTTTATAACCTGGATCCCCACATCTCTTAGTCACTTTATAACCTGGATCCTCACATCTCTTATTCACTTTATAACCTGGATCCCCACATCTCTTAGCCACTTTATAACCTGGATCCCCACATCTCTTAGTCACTTTATAACCTGGATCCCCACATCTCTTAGTCACTTTATAACCCGGATCCTCACATCTCTTATTCACTTTATAACCTGGATCCCCACATCTCTTAGTCACTTTATAACCTGGATCCCCACATCTCTTAGTCACTTTATAACCTGGATCCCCACATCTCTTAGTCTCTTTATAACCTGGATCCCCACATCTCTTAGTAACTTTATAACCTGGATCCCAACATCTCTTAATCACTTTATAACCTGGATCCCCACATCTCTTAGTCACTTTATAACCTGGATCCTCACATCTCTTAATCACTTTATAACCTGGATCCCCACATCTCTTATTCACTTTATAACCTGGATCCCCACATCTCTTAGCCACTTTATAACCTGGATCCCCACATCTCTTAGTCACTTTATAACCTGGATCCCAACATCTCTTAATCACTTTATAACCTGGATCCCCACATCTCTTAGTCACTTTATAACCTGGATCCTCACATCTCTTAATCACTTTATAACCTGGATCCCCACATCTCTTAGTCACTTTATAACCTGGATCCCCACATCTCTTAGTCACTTTATAACCTGGATCCCCACATCTCTTTGTCACTTTATAACCTGGATCCCCACATCTCTTAATCACTTTATAACCTGGATCCCGACATCTCTTAATCACTTTATAACCTGGATCCCCAGATCTCTTAATCACTTTATAACCTGGATCCCCACATCTCTTAGTCACTTTATAACCTGGATCCCCACATCTCAGTCACTTTATAACCTGGATCCCCACATCTCTTAATCACTTTATAACCTGGATCCCCACATCTCTTAGTCACTTCATAACCTGGATCCCCACATATCTTAGTCACTTTATAACCTGGATCCCCACATCTCTTAATCACTTTATAACCTGGATCCCCAGATCTCTTAATCACTTTATAACCTGGATCCCCACATCTCTTAGTCACTTTATAACCTGGATCCCCACATCTCTTAATCACTTTATAACCTGGATCCCCACATCTCTTAGTCACTTTATAACCTGGATCCCCACATCTCTTAATCACTTTATAACCTGGATCCCCACATCTCTTAGCCACTTTATAACCTGGATCCCCACATCTCTTAGTCACTTTATAACCTGGATCCCCACATCTCTTAGTCACTTTATAACCTGGATCCTCACATCTCTTATTCACTTTATAACCTGGATCCCCACATCTCTTAGCCACTTTATAACCTGGATCCCCACATCTCTTAGTCACTTTATAACCTGGATCCCCACATCTCTTAGTCACTTTATAACCTGGATCCTCACATCTCTTATTCACTTTATAACCTGGATCCCCACATCTCTTAGTCACTTTATAACCTGGATCCCCACATCTCTTAGTCACTTTATAACCTGGATCCCCACATCTCTTAGTCTCTTTATAACCTGGATCCCCACATCTCTTAGTAACTTTATAACCTGGATCCCCATATCTCTTAGTCACTTTATAACCTGGATCCCCACATCTCTTAATCACTTTATAACCTGGATCCCCACATCTCTTAGTCACTTTAGAACCTGAATACCAACATCTCTAAGCCACTTTATAACCTGGATCCCCACATCTCTTAGTCACTTTATAACCTGGATCTCCACATCTCTTAGTCACTTTATAACCTGGATCCCCACATCTCAGTCACTTTATAACCTGGATCCCCACATCTCTTAATCACTTTATAACCTGGATCCCCACATCTCTTAGTCACTTCATAACCTGGATCCCCACATATCTTAGTCACTTTATAACCTGGATCCCCACATCTCTTAATCACTTTATAACCTGGATCCCCACATCTCTTAGTCACTTTATAACCTGGATCCCCACATCTCTTAATCACTTTATAACCTGGATCCCCACATCTCTTAGCCACTTTATAACCTGGATCCCCACATCTCTTAGTCACTTTATAACCTGGATCCCCACATCTCTTAGTCACTTTATAACCTGGATCCTCACATCTCTTATTCACTTTATAACCTGGATCCCCACATCTCTTAGCCACTTTATAACCTGGATCCCCACATCTCTTAGTCACTTTATAACCTGGATCCCCACATCTCTTAGTCACTTTATAACCTGGATCCTCACATCTCTTATTCACTTTATAACCTGGATCCCCACATCTCTTAGTCACTTTATAACCTGGATCCCCACATCTCTTAGTCACTTTATAACCTGGATCCCCACATCTCTTAGTCTCTTTATAACCTGGATCCCCACATCTCTTAGTAACTTTATAACCTGGATCCCCATATCTCTTAGTCACTTTATAACCTGGATCCCCACATCTCTTAATCACTTTATAACCTGGATCCCCACATCTCTTAGTCACTTTAGAACCTGGATCCCAACATCTCTAATTCACTTTATAACCTGGATCCCCACATCTCTTAGTCACTTTATAACCTGGATCTCCACATCTCTTAGTCACTTTATAACCTGGATCCCCACATCTCTAATTCACTTTATAACCTGGATCCCCACATCTCTTAGTCACTTTATAACCTGGATCCCCACATCTCTTAGTCACTTTATAACCTGGATCCCCACATCTCTTAATCACTTTATAACCTGGATCCCCACATCTCTTTGTCACTTTATAACCTGGATCCCCACATCTCTTAGTCACTTTATAACCTGGATCCCCACATCTCTTAGTCACTTTATAACCTGGATCCCCACAACTCTTAGTTACTTTATAACCTGGATCCCCACATCTCTTAATCACTTTATAACCTGGATCCCCACATCTCTTAATCACTTTATAACCTGGATCCCCACATCTCTTAGTCACTTTATAACCTGGATCCCCACATCTCTCAGTCACTTTATAACCTGGATCCCCTTATCTCTTAATCACTTTATAACCTGGATCCCCAGATCTCTTAATCACTTTATAACCTGGATCCCCACATCTCTTAGTCACTTTATAACCTGGATCCCCACATCTCTTAATCACTTTATAACCTGGATCCCCACATCTCTTAGTCACTTTATAACCTGGATCCCCACATCTCTTAATCACTTTATAACCTGGATCCCCACATCTCTTAGCCACTTTATAACCTGGATCCCCACATCTCTTAGTCACTTTATAACCTGGATCCCCACATCTCTTAGTCACTTTATAACCTGGATCCTCACATCTCTTATTCACTTTATAACCTGGATCCCCACATCTCTTAGCCACTTTATAACCTGGATCCCCACATCTCTTAGTCACTTTATAACCTGGATCCCCACATCTCTTAGTCACTTTATAACCTGGATCCTCACATCTCTTATTCACTTTATAACCTGGATCCCCACATCTCTTAGTCACTTTATAACCTGGATCCCCACATCTCTTAGTCACTTTATAACCTGGATCCCCACATCTCTTAGTCTCTTTATAACCTGGATCCCCACATCTCTTAGTAACTTTATAACCTGGATCCCCATATCTCTTAGTCACTTTATAACCTGGATCCCCACATCTCTTAATCACTTTATAACCTGGATCCCCACATCTCTTAGTCACTTTAGAACCTGAATACCAACATCTCTAAGCCACTTTATAACCTGGATCCCCACATCTCTTAGTCACTTTATAACCTGGATCTCCACATCTCTTAGTCACTTTATAACCTGGATCCCCACATCTCAGTCACTTTATAACCTGGATCCCCACATCTCTTAATCACTTTATAACCTGGATCCCCACATCTCTTAGTCACTTCATAACCTGGATCCCCACATATCTTAGTCACTTTATAACCTGGATCCCCACATCTCTTAATCACTTTATAACCTGGATCCCCACATCTCTTAGTCACTTTATAACCTGGATCCCCACATCTCTTAATCACTTTATAACCTGGATCCCCACATCTCTTAGCCACTTTATAACCTGGATCCCCACATCTCTTAGTCACTTTATAACCTGGATCCCCACATCTCTTAGTCACTTTATAACCTGGATCCTCACATCTCTTATTCACTTTATAACCTGGATCCCCACATCTCTTAGCCACTTTATAACCTGGATCCCCACATCTCTTAGTCACTTTATAACCTGGATCCCCACATCTCTTAGTCACTTTATAACCTGGATCCTCACATCTCTTATTCACTTTATAACCTGGATCCCCACATCTCTTAGTCACTTTATAACCTGGATCCCCACATCTCTTAGTCACTTTATAACCTGGATCCCCACATCTCTTAGTCTCTTTATAACCTGGATCCCCACATCTCTTAGTAACTTTATAACCTGGATCCCCATATCTCTTAGTCACTTTATAACCTGGATCCCCACATCTCTTAATCACTTTATAACCTGGATCCCCACATCTCTTAGTCACTTTAGAACCTGGATCCCAACATCTCTAATTCACTTTATAACCTGGATCCCCACATCTCTTAGTCACTTTATAACCTGGATCTCCACATCTCTTAGTCACTTTATAACCTGGATCCCCACATCTCTAATTCACTTTATAACCTGGATCCCCACATCTCTTAGTCACTTTATAACCTGGATCCCCACATCTCTTAGTCACTTTATAACCTGGATCCCCACATCTCTTAATCACTTTATAACCTGGATCCCCACATCTCTTAGTCACTTTATAACCTGGATCCCCACAACTCTTAGTTACTTTATAACCTGGATCCCCACATCTCTTAATCACTTTATAACCTGGATCCCCACATCTCTTAGTCACTTTATAACCTGGATCCCCACATCTCTTAGTCACTTTATAACCTGGATCCCCACATCTCTTAATCACTTTATAACCTGGATCCCCACATTTCTTATTCACTTTATAACCTGGATCCCCACATCTCTTAGTCACTTTATATCCTGGATCCCCACATCTCTTAATCACTTTATAACCTGGATCCCCACATCTCTTAGTCACTTTATAACCTGGATCCCCACATCTCTTAGTCACTTTATAACCTGGATCCCCACATCTCTTAGTCACTTTATAACCTGGATCCCCACATCTCTTAGTCACTTTATAACCTGGATCCCCACATCTCTTAGTCACTTTATAACCTGGATCCCCACATCTCTTAATCACTTTATAACCTGGATCCCCACATCTCTTTGTCACTTTATAACCTGGATCCCCACATCTCTTAGTCACTTTATAACCTGGATCCCCACATCTCTTAGTCACTTTATAACCTGGATCCCCACAATCTCTTAGTTACTTTATAACCTGGATCCCCACATCTCTTAGTCACTTTATAACCTGGATCTCCACATCTCTTAGTCACTTTATAACCTGGATCCCCACATCTCTTAGTCACTTTATAACCTGGATCCCCACATCTCTTAGTCACTTCCCTCTTGTCACTTTAATCTTTATTATTTTCTATGACATTGCACTACTTTTCTTTTTCTTTCTTAGCACTCTAGGTTTAGTTAAAATTATTTTTATTTATTTTTATTTTAAATTTTTTCACACCTGTGTCTAAACAAGTTCCTAGTCTCTGATATTCTTCATTGACATGGCAATAAATGCATTCTGATTCTGATTTATAGATCTGATTTATCATTAAGGTTTAATAAACATTTGAGATTAATTTCAGAGCAGTACCTTAAAGTTTAGATGTCAAGCAAAAAAAAAAATAGAAAAAAAAAACAGATATTATTTTTAGGCATCTAGGCCGGCTTCCTGTAAATTTTAGAATGAATTAGGGGACAAGTTTGTTGTTGTTGAGTAATTATCTTTACAATCTGTAAATTTAAGTTTCACATGCAGACATAATAGCTTTAGACTCAAACTGAAATCAGTTGAGTACATTTTATCTATGTAGAATTATAAGATGTGTGTTTTATATTTGGATTATATAAATTGTTGTGGTCTTTTAATTATCTGATAATTAATTTTTTTTTGCCACTTGGTTCTTTCTTCTGCTCTGTAAAATATATACTATGAATGTTGTTCTTTAAACTGATTAGATGGAAGAAACTGACTTACTGTGGCGACCCCTGAAGGGAAATGCCGAAAGGAGAAGAAGATTATAAACCCAGTGACAGAGGAACATATGCTGAAATGTACTTATTATAAAACAATTCACTTTCTGGATTTTCATCCATTGTTTGTCTTCTGTTTTTTGTTATGTTTTGCAGAAGAAATGGCGATTGACAGACATTTTCAAGGAGATTGTCAGCTTATTTTTTCACGGTTGGAAAAGGCATCATTATTCCAAAGCTGTACAAGAAGACATTGGACTTCCTAAGCATAAACGTATTGCACTGTGACTTAGTGGAATAGAGAGGCAGATATTTATTTTGATATTTCAGTTCCAGTAACATTTGATCGTCTTTTACACCTAGAGAATAATTCCAACATGCTTTTTTCTCAGCAAGGAGAAGTTTGAGTTTAGACTGTTGATGTTCACATTTTTGCATAATAAATATCACTTTTAACAAAAAGTAGATCATTTTATTTGTTCCCATAGAGTTATGTCTAAGATTTATTTATTAACATTTTAATAAAAAAAATTTAACTGACATCAGTCCAAAATAAGAAGAAAAAACATTTTAATTGAAAAGTCTGCTGTTTAGTGCCTTTTACATGCCTTTGGATGTGCAATACTAAAAAAAAAAAAATATTGGTCATAAGGGCTTATTCACAAATAAAATATCTTTAAAATCTATTAGACATGCTTTATCATATTAATTGACAAAAAATTTGATATAATAATCAGTTATGATAAAATAAATAGCCGCAGCCCTAGCACACATTCAATGTATCCCACACTATTGCTAACAGAATTTAAGTGCTATCAAGATCTTTGATTGATTTTTTTGGATTGTATGGTATGTCAGGGTATTTGGATTTCTGAAATCAGATTTTTGTGCTAGTTTGTCAGTTGAGCCCAATTACAAAAAAAAAAAATCCTTAAGGATGTTCCACATAATTAAGCAGATCAATATTGCCATCAATCTGGGAAAGAAAAATGATCTCTGCTGCTGGAAGCAGGGAATAGGTGGATGAAAATATTCATTTTAAAGAGATGTATGTCTGATTCAGAGCCCACACTAATCCGTGCAAATAAAAATATGGTGAGGAAGGATTCTGACAGACAAATGTGCAGCAGCTAAAATGCCATTACAAAGCAGCATTATAGGAAGTGCAACCAACACAAAAATGTAGGATCCTCCAGAGGCTTGCAGTTCTGCAGAACTGCCGGTGCCAAATTGCTCCTAGGAATGAGTGTGTGTGTGGATGGTTGTATGTGTGTAGCCCCGCGACAGACTGGCGACCTGTTCGGGTGTACTCTGCCCTTCGCCTTAAATTGGCCGGGATGGGCTCCGGCACCTCCTGCAACCCCGAAAGGGATAGACGGATAAGAAGATGACTGACTGACTTTCTGTTAAAGAAAAAAAAAAAGATTGTCATGAAAAAAAAATGTTTCTTAATTTTTTTCCATCACGTCTCGCGGTCGACTCCGGACCAGTCCGTGATCTATTGGTAGACCGCGATCGACCGTTTGGGCACCCCCGATCTACAGTATCCATCTACAGTATCCATCTATCTATCTATTTATACTACAGCAAAAAGAATACAATAAAATATAGTATTTAGATTTTGGAGACTCCTCCTTGAGCTTCCACCTTAACGTGGTGGAGTGGGTTTGCGTGCCCCAATGATCCTTGCGTGCTTAATGCCCCTGGTAGGATCACCAAAGGCAAACAGGTCCTAGGTGAGGGGGCAGACAAAGCGTGGCTCGAAAACCCCTATGAAGAAAACAAACATGGCCGAGTTGCCGATGCCCGGACGCGGGTCACCGGGCCCCCGCCCCCTTGGAGCCAGGCCCGAGGGTGGGGCACGAAAGCGAGTGCCTGGTGGCCGGGCTTTTACCCATGGGGCCCGGCCTGGCTCAGCCCGAACAGGGGACATGGGCCAACCTTCCAGCGGACTCAGCACCTGCAGGAGGGGCCATAGGGGTCGGGTGAAGGAGGAGATGGGAGGCAGCCAACGGCAGGGACCCTGGCGGTCGGATCCTCGACTGCATAAGCTAGCTCTAGGGACGTGGAATGTCACTTCTCTGGCGGGGAAGGAGCCCGAGCTGGTGCGCGAAGTTGAGCGGTTCCGGCTAGATATAGTTGGACTCGCCTCGACGCACAGCTTGGGCTCTGGAACCAGGCCTCTTGACAGGGGCTGGACCCTGTTCTATTCTGGAATTGCCCTTAGTGAAAGGCGCCGGGCTGGAGTGGGCATACTTGTTGCCCCCCAGCTCGGCTCCTGTGTGTTGGAGATCTCCCCGGTGGACAAAACGGTTGCTTCCCTCCGCCTTCGGGTGGGGGGACGGGTCCTCACTGTCGTTTGTTGCTATGCACCGAACGGCAGTGTAAAGTAAGTATCTCGGGGTCTTGTTCACAAGTGGGGTGAAGATGGAGCGGGAGATTGACAGGCGGATCGGTGCAGCGTCAGCAATAACTGGGAGCTGCATCGGTCTGTCGTGGTGAAGAGAGAGCTGAGCCGAAAAGCAAAGCTCTCAATTTACAAGTCGATCTACGTTCCCACCCTCACCATGGTAACCAGGATCTACGTTCCTACCCTCACCGTGGTAACCAGGATCTACGTTCCTACCCTCACCATGGTAACCAGGATCTACGTTCCTACCCTCACCGTGGTAACCAGGATCTACGTTCCTACCCTCACCATGGTAACCAGGATCTACGTTCCTACCCTCACCATGGTAACCAGGATCTACGTTCCTACCCTCACCATGGTAACCAGGATCTACATTCCTACCCTCACCATGGTAACCAGGATTTACGTTCCTACCCTCACCATGGTAACCAGGATCTATGTTCCTACCCTCACCATAGTAACCAGGATCTACATTCCTACCCTCACCATGGTAACCAGGATCTACGTTCCTACCCTCACCATGGTAACCAGGATCTACATTCCTACCCTCACCATGGTAACCAGGATTTACGTTCCTACCCTCACCATGGTAACCAAGATCTACGTTCCTACCCTCACCATGGTAACCAGGATCTACATTCCTACCCTCACCATGGTAACCAGGATCTACATTCCTACTCTCACCATGGTAACCAGGATCTACGTTCCTACCCTCACCATGGTAACCAGCTGTGGGTGGTGACCGAAAGAATGAGATCGCAGATACAAGCGGCCAAAATGAGCTTTCCCCGCAGGGTGGCTGGGCTCTCACTCAGAGATCGGGTGAGGAGCTCTGCCATCCGCGAGGATCTCGGTATCGAGCCGCTCCTCCTCCAGGTCGAGAGAAGCCAGATGGAGTGGTTCGGGCATCTGGTCAGGATGCCTCCCAAGCGCCTCGCCTGTGAGGTGTTTCGTGCACGTCCAAACTGGGAGGAGACCATGAGGCAGACCTCAGATCCACTGGAGAGACTATGTCTCACAGCTGGCTGGGGATCGACTCGGGACCCTCCCGGGAGAGCTGGAGGATGCAGCCGGGGTGAGAGAAGCCTGAGCTTTCCGTCTGAGGCTGTTGCCCCGCGACCCGGCCCTGGACAAGCGGAAGACGATCAGAACGGGAGATTTTTTTGTAGATGTAGATTTCTGTAGTTGGAGTTTTGGAAAATAATTAATCCTTATATGGTTCTCCACATTTTTGACAACGTATGTGAAATGTGTAGTTTCCAGTATCATTTCTAAACAATCATCACTCTTAATTTTTTTTTTTTTTTTACATTTAATAAACTACAACATCTTATCTTGTATCTACTTGTTACTGAAAGTTGGATGTATCTGGTTTTGGATGTATTCAAGGATGGCTCGTTTGTTTTAAATCATAATTTAGTTAGTAATAGTTCCATAGCTGACTCTGAGAAGCTGGAGCAAATTTTCCACAGAACAATACAGGGTTGTAGCATCAGCACATATTATTTTTGCATTTTAACATATTAGACACCTTGCAAAGATAATTTGTGTATAAAATAAAAAATGTAAGACCAAGCATTATTAATGATAACAAAAATTGTTTAAAAACTACACAAATTATTTTAATATGTTGTCTTTATAAATGATTGCTTTCTCTTCTGCTCTTTCTTTTGCTGCTGCGGTACTCACAGTTGATTTACACAAAGAAATTTTGTGAAAGAAAGAACTGGAAACGGAAAAGTATGTGAAGGTGTGCATGTTAGTGGAGCGCTTAAGTCATGTATACCTGCGCATGAGATAGGTGTGGTCTGGTAAGATGAAATTGGGGAGAGGGTAGCCAGGGTTAAGCTATATGCATCATTGAATGGACACGGGCAACAGGGCCTCCAGGTACAGTATCCTTTACCCTGTGACCATCGGTGGCCTAACCAGCCACTGATGGTTAGGTTTGTCTGCTCAGGCAAACTCCGGTTGCTGGGTCTGTACCTCTGACCTCTTCGGTGACATGGTTGGGTATGTGGAGAATTATCTTATTTCTTTATATTTTTTATTTTTCTTAGTTTAAATACTGAGACTAAGCAATTTACCTTCATTTTTGATAAATCTGTCTTTTCCACAGTCCACATGAAATCCTTATGCTTACATATCATTGACATGTATTTTAGGTTGTTATAGTCTGGTGCTCTGAGAAAGTGCTCCTGATTTAAACCTAGATTACTGGCAGGTTTCTCCTCTTTTTTGATCTTTCTTTAAATAGATAGGTACTGTAGATCAATACTTTATTGATCACGAGGGAAATTAAGTTTTTTTGTCTTTATACTTGTACAAAGTAGTTCCAGTAGGATATAAACTCTGCAGAATGCTCTCTGTTTGGCATCTATGTAGGTGTAATGTTCGAGTGGTAGTTGTGACTGTTCAGTTTTGTCTTCTGAACCGTTTATCTCTAAACAGGGGGGTGCCGGAGTCTATCTCGGCTGATTTCAGAGGAGAGGCAGGATATACCCCGAACAGGTCGCCAGTCTGTTCGGGGGCCACACACACACTCATTCCTAGGGACAATTTCGTAGCGACCAATCAACCTAACATGCATGTTTTTCGAGTGTGGGACGAAACTGGATAAAACCAACACATACACGGAGAGAGCATGCAAACCCCACACAGAAAGACCAGTGTTTCAAGCCTCGCCCCACGCCGGGACTCAAACCCCAACCTTCTTGCTGTGAGGCTACCGTGTTGACCACTACACTGTTTTATCTAATCTTTTTTTTTTCTCTATTCTCAATAGTTTTTGTTATGGTCAAATTTCTTTCCACACCAGTCTCTTAAAAGGGCCATCAGACATAGCAAACACTTTAAAGAACTAAATAATTAATAAATTAAGAGACTAAAGTAATGTCTAAATAATTACATTTTTGTCATTATCGACTTGGATGATCAACCATTTAAACTCTTTATAAGGTGACAACGCAGCATTTTTTCCGAGAAATGGGTTCGGCATGCTGCTTGTAAGTAAATACCTGCATTCAGGCCACCTTATCCTGCCCCCTAAACCCTCCTCACCAGCGTGACAGGCAGTAGAATTGTGAGCAGAGCGATGTGATGCATCACCAGGAGGAACTCTCTGCGCACAAATGAGTTGACGGTCCTCAATGAATGTTGCTTGTAGTTTCTGTGGTCATTGCCCCGGTACCGGTGGTAGTGACTGAGATACATGGCGAAGAGGTCATATGTCATATAGGGAACGCCGTACCAAATCACAAAGTAGGTCGCCAGCCAGTGCCTGAAGATGAGAGACATTTTAAATTTACGACAAAGGTTGAAGTAAAATCAAAATGTCATGCGACCCTTTTACTTTAACTTTATGTAAAGTTGTTTATTGTCTGACAACAATACAAATGGGTATAGATTAGTGTTAAAAAGTTATTCTACATGAATTGCCATGTTAAAAAAGAAACACAATAGAACAACCCCAATGCTGATTAAAGAGGTTAGTTCTCAGAGTCTGAGGTTTTGTCAAACCCTAAAATGTATGAGTGCTCTTTTGTGCCCACTATCAAACCCCTTTGGCAACACACTTGCACAGAAAACGGAGCGATATTCCACGCAGCAGACTATTCTAAAAAAAGAATAAAAAGTTGAGATAGTGGGGTGTTAGTAGGGATGTTTATCGATAAGGATTTATTGATTCTAGTCCTCTTATTGATACCGCTTAACGATACAGATCTTTAACGAATCTCTCAACAATACTTTTAGAAACAAAAAAAAAAAAAAACCAAACAAATAAGTATTATGAACATAAAAACTTTAATTTAAGTGATGGTGGAACTGACAAACAGAACAATATTTAAATAAAATGTACCTTACTTGAATCAAATAAAAATAGATACTTCAACGTAAATCTGAGCTGGACTGTAATAAAAACAAAAAAATGTCAGAGTTAGAAAGAGAAAAAATATTGCCTTGGTTACGTTTAAGAGCAGCAAATGTTTTTTTTTTTTTTTGCCAACAATAAAAATGTGCCCTTTTGTTTTTAATTAAAAATCTAAATACGATGCAAAACTAAATAGTGCAAACACAGCAGTGGCAGAACCAAGATTTAAATGTTGAAACAGTCCTGTAAGATACCTGTTGCATCGGACTTTGAGCTGCTAGACCAGGGGTGAGCAAACTTTTTGGTTCGCGGGCCACATTGAGTTCTAACATTTGACAAAAGGGCCGATCAGGAGCTGATAGATGGGATGCTTTGGTAACCACTAGATTAGACCAATAGAATGGCGCTATATTTTAAACAAGCGTGCTAAAATCAAGAGTGTTAAATTTTAAATCTAGCAGCGATAGGTATGAAATCTAGTGCGATAGCGCTTGAAAATGTGCATTTAGCGGCGCTAGGTTTGAAATCTAAGCGCTAGATGTAACGTTTTGCTTGTTTTAACATCTAAAATGCTTGTTCACGTATTGGCCCCCATGGCTTTCCATATCTATGCACACTGTTTATTTTGACAGCATGCACATCATGGAGACACACTCATTTTCATGGGAGCAGTGTTGTTGTTTTCTCAACAAAGCCAATAAAAAATAGAGTGCGCCATCTAGAGAGGAAACATCAGAATGGTTGGGTAAGTAAAACTTTAACAAGGTTTATTTATTTAATTTTTTCAAGTTTGGCAGGCCAGATTAAAACATTCAATCGCATGTGGTCCGCGGGCCGTAGTTTGCCCATGCCTATGCTAGACGCTGCTTCACTACGCTCGTCAAACAGGGTATCTTTCAGTCTGAAAGATGTGGATTTCGACAACGTATTTGAACAAATTGCATGTGGTTCCAGAATAGTACAGGGTCCAGCCCCTGTCAAGAGGCCTGGTTCCAGAGCCCAAGCTGTGCATCGAGGAGAGTCCAACTATATCTAGCTAGAACCGCTCAACCTCGCGCACCAGCTCGGGCTCCTTCCCCGCCAGAGAAGTGACATTCTATGTCCCTAGAGCTAGCCTATGCAGCCGAGGATCCGACCGCCAGGGTCCCCGCCGTTGGCTGCCACCCATCTCCTCCTTCACCCGACCCCATGGCCCCTCCTGCAGGTGGTGAGTCCGCTGGAAGGGTGGCCCATGTCCCCTGTTCGGGCTGAGCCAGGCCGGGCCCCATGGGTAAAAGCCCGGCCACCAGGCACTCGCTCTCGTGCCCCACCCTCGGGCCTGGCTCCAAGGGGGGGGGCGGTGACCCGCGTCCGGGCATGGGCAACTTGGCCATGTTTGTTTTCTTCATAGGGGTTTTCGAGCCACGCTTTGTCTGGCCCCTCATCTAGGACCTGTTTGCCTTTGGTGATCCTACCAGGGGCATTAAGCCCCGGACAACATAGCTCCGAGGATCATTGGGGCACGCAAACCCCTCCACCACGTTAAGGTGGCGGCTCAAGGAGGAGGCACCCCCGGGGACTCCATTGTCCTCCTCGGGGACTTCAATGCTCACGTGGGCAACGACAGTGAGACCTGGAGGGGAGTGATTGGGAGGAATGGCCCCCCTGATCTAAACCCGATTGGTGTTCTGCTGCTTGACTTCTGTGCTCGGCACGGATTGTCGGTAGCGAACACCATGTTCAAGCATAAGAGTGTCCACATGCACACGTGGCACCAGGACACTCTAGGCCGCAGTTCCATGAATGACTTCATAGTTGTTTCATCGAACTTGCGGCCGCATGTCTTGGATGCTCGGGTGAAGAGAGGGGCGGAGCTGTCAACTGATCACCACCTGGTCGTGGGTTGGCTTCGATGGTGGGGGAGGAAGCCGGTCAGACCTGGCAGGCCCAAATGATCTGTGAGGGTCTGCTAGGAACGTCTAGTTGATCCTTCCATCAGAGAGAGTTTCAACTCACACCTCTGGCAGAGCTTCTCACGGGTACCGGAGGAGGTGGGGACATCGAGTCAGAGTGGACTCTGTTCCGCACCTCTATTGTCGAGGTGGCAAGCCGAAGCTGTGGACGCAAGGTCATCGGTGCCTGTCGTGGCGGCAATGCCCGAACCCGCTGGTGGACACCAGTGGTGAGGGATGCTGTCAAGCTGAAGAAAGAGTCTTACAGGGCCTTTTTGGCCTGTGGGACTCCTGAAGCAGCTGACAGGTATCGGCGGGCGAAGCGCAACGCAGCTTCGGTGGTCTTTGAGGCAAACGCCCGGGCTTGGGAGGAGTTCGGTGTGACCATGGAAAACGACTTCCGAATGGCTTCAGAGAAATTCTGGTCCACCATCCGGCGGCTCAGGAGAGGCAAGCAGTGCACCATCAACACCGTTTACGGTGGGAACGGGGAGCTGCTGACCTCGACTCAGGACGTTTTGGATCGGTGGAAAGAATACTTTGAAGACCTCCTCAATTCCACCAACATGTCTTCCGATGAGGAAGTAGAGTCTTTGGAATCCGGGATGGGTCTTCCTATCTGTGCTGTCGAGGTCGCCGAGGTAGTCAAAAAGCTCTGCGGCGGCCGGGCTCCGGGGGTGGATGAGATCCGCCCGGAGCTCCTAAAGGCTCTGGATGGTGTTGGGCTGTCCTGGCTGACACGCCTTTGCACCATTGCATGGACATCGGGGACAGTGCCTCTGGATTGGCAGACTGGGGTGGTGGTCCCTCTTTATAAGAAGGGGGATCGGAGGGTGTGCTCCAACTACCGCAGGATCACACTCCTCAGCCTCCCTGGGAAGGTCTATTCGGGAGTACTGGAGAGGAGGGTCCGTCGGATTGTCAAGTCTCGGATTGAAGAGGAGCAGTGTGGTTTCCGTCCCGGGCGTGGAACTACGGACCAGCTCTATACCCTCTTCAGGATCCTGGAGGGGTCATGGGAGTTTGCCCAACCAGTCTACATGTGTTTTGTGGATCTGGAGAAGGCATTCGATCGTGTCCCTAGGGGACTCCTGTGGGGGGTGCTCCGGGAGTACGGAGTCTCGGAGCCCTTAGTACGGGCTGTTAAATCTTTGTACGACCGGAGCCAGAGCTTGGTCCGTATAGCTGGCAGTATGTCGCTTCCATTTCCAGTGAGAGTTGGACTCCGCCAAGGCTGCCCTTTGTCACCGATTCTGTTCATCACCTTTATGGACAGAATATCTAGGCGCAGCCGAGGCGTTGGAGGGATCCAGTTTGGTGACCTCAGGATCGGATCTCTGCTTTTTGCGGATGATGTGGTCCTGTTGGCTTCATCGGACCGTGATCTCCAGCTCTCACTGGATCGATTTGCTGCCGAGTGTGAAGCGGCCGGGATGGGAATTAGCGCCTCCAAATCCGAGACCATGGTACTCGCCCGGAAAAGGGTGGAATGCCCCCTGCGGGTCAGGGACAGGGTCCTGCCCCAAGTGGAGAGGTTTAAGTATCTCGGGGTCTTGTTCACGAGTGGGGGAAGGATGAAGCGGGAGATCGACAGGCGGATCGGTGCGGCATCAGCAATAACTAGAACACTGCATCGGTCCGTCGTGGTAAAGAGAGAGCTGAGCCGAAAAGCAAAGCTCTCGATTTACAAGTCGATCTCCGTTCCAACCCTCACTATAGTAACCAGGATCTACGTTCCTACCCTCACCATGGTAACCAGGATCTATGTTCCTACCCTCACCCTGGTAACCAGGATCTACGTTCCTACCCTCACCATGGTAACCAGGATCTATGTTCCTACCCTCACCATGGTAACCAGGATCTACATTCCTACCCTCACCATGGTAACCAGGATCTATGTTCCTACCCTCACCATGGTAACCAGGATCTACGTTCCTACCCTCACCATGGTAACCAGGATCTATGTTCCTACCCTCACCCTGGTAACCAGGATCTACGTTCCTACCCTCACCTATGGTCACCAGCTGTGGGTGGTGACCGAAAGAATGAGACTGCGGGTACAAGCGGTCGAAATGAGCTTCCTCCGCAGGGTGGCTGGGCTGTCACTCAGAGATCGGGTGAGGAGCTCTGCCATCCAGGAGGAGCTCGGTGTCGAGCCGCTCCTCCTCCAGGTCAAGAGGAGCCAGATAGGGTGGTTCTCCATGACCATCTCTAGGTGTTACCCAGTGCAAATAATTGTGTTCTTGAGGTGGAAAAAAAAAACCCAAAGAGTTCATACTGAACATGGGTGCACAGCTGGTTCAGACTTTCATTATTCAAACATCTCCAACCAACATGCACATCGTTGACATGTCCAACATGGTTATGTCTGCAACACATCAACGTCAAAGACTACTAAGTGGATGTCACAGGTAACAACCAGGTGTCACTGTTCATCAGCAAAAAAGCACAAAGGAGCATCTTTACTAAAAAGTAATGAGAATGGAATTGAAAAATACTTTATAAATCTCTACAGAGAAATTTGAAGTTTATTGTGCAAACAGAAAAACCAAAAAAAGAAACCAATGGTCAAAAACTTCTTAACATACAGTGGTGGTCAAAAGTTTACATACACTTGTAAAGAACATAATGTCATGGCTGTCTTGAGTTTCCAGTTATTTCAACAACTCTGATTTTTCTCTGATATAGTGATTGGAACAGATCCTTCTTTGTCACAAAAAACATTCATGAAGTTTGATTGTTTTATGACTTTATTATGGGTAAACTGAAAATGTGACGAAATCAGCTGGGTCAAAAATATACATACAGCAACATGAATGAGCAATTTTGGAGACTTAGAAAGTTGTGTCAATGACATGAGCTTCATAGCATGACCTCTTAACTTCTTGTGAGTGATTATGAGTGACTACAGCTGGTGACTTCTCTGAGGCCATTTAAAAAGGGCTCATTGGATAAAAACACCCACAAACGCTACAGTGGGAAAGTCAAAGGAGCTCAGCACAGATTTGAAAAAGAGAATCATTGACTTGAACAAGTCAGGAAAGTCACTTGGAGCCATTTCAAAGCAGCTGCAGGTTCCAAGAGCAACAGTGCAAACAATTGTTTGTAAGTATAAAGTGCATGGCACTGTTTTGTCACTGCCACGATCAGGAAGAAAACGCAAGCTGTCACCTGCTGCTGAGAGAAAACTGGTCAGGAGGGTGAAGAGTCAACCCAGGAGCACCAAAAAGCAGATCTGCCAAGAATTAGAAGCTGCTGGAACACAGGTGTCAGTGTCCACAGTCAAGCGTGTTTTGCCTCACCATGGACTGAGAGGTTGCCGTGCAAGAAGGAAGCCCTTGCTCCAAAAGCGGCACCTTAAGGCTCGACTAAAGTTTGCTGCTGATCACATGGACAAAGTTCTGTGGTCAGATGAAACAAAAATTGAGCTGTTTGGCCACAATGCCCAGCAATATGTTTGGAGGAGAAAAGGTGAGGCCTTTAACCCCAAGAACACCATGCCTACCATCAAGCACGGTGGTGGTAGTATTATGTTGTGGGCCTGTTTTGCTGCCAATGGAACTGGTGCTTTACAGAGAGTCAATGGGACAATGAAGAAGGAGGATTACCTTCAAATTCTTCAAGAAAACCTGAAGTCATCAGCCCGAAGGTTGGGTCTTGGGCGCAGTTGGGTGTTCCAACAGGACAATGACCCCAAACACACATCAAAAGTGGTAATGGAATGGCTAAATCAGGCTAGAATTAAGGTTTTAGAATAGCCTTCCCAAAGTCCTGACTTAAATCCCATTGAGAACATGTGGATAATGCTGAGGAAACAAGTCCATGTCAGAAAGCCAACAAATTTAACTGAACTGCACCAATTCTGTCAAGAGGAGTGGTCAAAGATTCAACCAGAAACTTGCCAGAAGCTTGTGGATGGCTACCAAAAGCGCCTAATTGAAGTAAAAATGGCCAAAGGACATGTAACCAATATTAGCATTGCTGTATGTATATTTTTGACCCAGCTGATTTCGTCACATTTTCAGTTTACCCATAATAAAGTCATAAAAGAATCAAACTTCATGAATGTTTTTTGTGACAAAGAAGGATCTGTTCCAATCACTATATCAGAGAAAAATCAGAGTTGTTGAAATAACTGGAAACTCAAGACAGCCATGACATTATGTTCTTTACAAGTGTATGTAAACTTTTGACCACCACTGTATGTACATTTAAAAAAACTGTTGCAAATATATGCAGTGGTAGTTATAGCCTGAAGGATGAAAGGTTATAGAGTTTCATGGAAGACGACAAAAATTATTTTTTTATACTGCTCCTTTGAGCAGCCGGGTTGCAGGAGTCTGTTACTGACGCTGCCCTTCAGGTGGTCCACTGGAGGGAATAGAAGGGGTTCAATATGATTGGCAACAGTTTTGCCCATTTCCACGTCTTCCAAGCAGGCAAGAGTTGAGGCAACCCCAGACCTCCTTTTTTAATTACCGTATTTTCCGCCCTATAAGGCGCACTGCATTATAAGGCGCACCTTCAATAAATGACATTTTTTAAAAACTTTTTCCATATATAAGGCGCACCGCATTATAAGGCGCTACAGTAAAGGCTGTTCAACTTTGTCCTCTAACTGTGGCCATCTCGCTTTGGGCAGAAGGGAAGAAGCTGTTTTTGTGGCGGGACGTTCTGGTCCGAATGGACCGGAGCCTCCTGCCCGAGGGGAGTCGCACAAAAAGTCCATGTCCAGGGTGGGAAGGGTCAGCTGCTATCCGACCTGCACGCCCCCGAGTCCTGGAGACGTACAGGTCTTCGAGAGATGGAAGGCTGCAGCCGATCACCTTCTCTGCGGAGCGCACAATGCGTTGCAGTCTGTGTTTGTCCCTGGCTGTGGCTCCAGCGTACCACACGGTGATGGAGGAGGTGAGGACAGACTCGATGATGGCTGTGTAAAACTGCACCAACATCTGGGCGGGCAGCTTGGCTTTCTTCAACTGCTGCAGAAAGTACATCCTCTGCTGGGCCTTTTTGATCAGGGAGCTGATGGACGGCTCCCACTTTAGGTCCTGTGTGATGGTAGTGCCGAGGAAGCGGAAGGAGTCTACAGTGGTGATGGGGGAGTCTGTCAGTGCAAGGGGGGTAATGGGTGCTATAGCTTTCCTAAAGTCCTATGACTCCTAAACTCGTTATATGAAGGAGTAAGAAGTTAAGGAGGATCCCCGATATGAAGTAGTAAGAAGTTAAGGATAAACTAAAAGCAGGAGAACTGAAAAGACAAACATGCACCGGTAAGAGCGAGGTGTGGAAAAGATTCAAATTTATTGTTCAAAATGCTATAGAAACTTGCGTTGGCTTCGTTGGATGTAGTCAATGTGGCGCTTTGCTTTCATACGACACCAAAAAGACTGGCACCTCGATGCTGAGCTGGCATTTAAACAGCTGGACTGGTAATAGTGATGATCGTTAAAAAGATCTATTTTATCATTTGTTTCAAAGACCGTCCCTCCTCTTCACGCTAAGCAGACCATCACAGACAAGTGTGTTAGGGGTCCAATAGTGTGATTTTTTTTTTTAAATTAAAAAAGCGTGTTCCTGAAAATGTTCCAATTTATAAATAACTCTCCTCCTCCCGAGTCCTCACAAATAAAATAAGACATTTCGGGCTTGTTTCGGGCTCGGGCCCGTAAATCAAGTTGATTGGTCGGGCTCGGGTCAGGTTTTAATATCCGCAGGCTCGGGTCTGGCTGGATTTTTTTAGGCCCGATCTCACCTCTGGCTGCGGCTCTATTCCCGTGTTCTACTGCGTGACCGATCCAGGTCTTTACACAAACACACAAATGGAAATGAGACGCCAGCATGCACCGCACACTACTTCTACGGGGGAAATGGAGTCGGCGGCTGCTCACCGCAGTTGCGACACCTGTTGTAGCTCAATATCAATCCATATATAAGGCGCTCCGGGTTAAAAGGCGCATCGTGGACTTTAGAGAAAATTTAAGGTTTTTAGGTGCGCCTTATAGTGCGGAAAATACGGTAGTTTGTTACGTCTGTCGGCGTCCTTTGATTTTATAGCAGCTACCCAGCAGTTCACAGCCAAGAGCAGGACACTTGCCACGATTGACTGGTAGAACATGAAGACCCTCTCCATGATGGGTAGAACATAGAGAGCATCTTGTTGCAGACACGGACGAACCTGAGCTTTCTCAGGTAGTACAGTCTACTCAGGTCTTTCTTGTGAACAATGTCTGTGTTGGTGGACTAGTCCAGTTTATTGTTCATGCGAACGACCATGAGATTGTCTCATTGTACCACGGTCTCGTGGTACGATGCGACTGCTGATAAAAATCGACATTTGGGTCATTTTCTAACAATTATTTCTGATCAGATCATGAATGCAGACCGGGTATGAATAGGATCCTCTGCCACTGAAGTCTACCACCATTTCCGTTGTTTTGGCCACGTTCACGTGCAGATGGTTCTCCCCACACCATCAGTGTTCTCTGTAGAGCACCATTGTTACTGGCTAGGGGGTCGGACACAGTTCTTCCGCCTCACAAACTGTGGCAGACCAGTCAGGTAGTCCTCGGTCAGTGAGGCCAGGAGAGCGTCCACCTCCATCTTAGTCTCAGCTTGATGGTGTTGTTAAAGGCCAAGAACATGATGCGTAATGAGGTGTTGGGTTTGTCCAGAGAGGAAAATGCTCTCTGCAGCATCTTCCACCCCCAGTTTGGGCTGATGTGCAAACTGCAGAGTGTCTTGGAAAGGTCTCACCGGGGTCTGAGGTGTGAAAGCACCAGCTGCTCCATCCCCTTCATACTTTAAGCTCCAGCCCGGCCCGCTGTGCGTATTCCCTCCAGCTACCGCCCAGCCAGCACTGCTTACCTTCAGCACGACCTGCACTGCTTACCACCAGCTCTAGCCCTCTCTGCTCTGTTTAGCTCCAGCCCAGCCTGCACTGCTCACCTCCAACTCCTGACCACTGGCAGCATCTTGAATTTAAACTCTGATTTCCTTAACACGTGCTCTTTCTCCAACTAGAGCAATTTTATACAGGAACAGATGATGGATTATGAGTTAAGCTTTTTATACCTGACAATAACATGGCAGCAGTGGAATGCCCACATGAATCTAAAGTAAATTACTAGGGCTGGGCGATACAGTATATTGATATTTACAATATATCAATTTATTTTCAAACACAAAATAAATTTTGCATATATCGTCAATATCGATAACGCTGTGTCTTTAAATGGGTGTTCGCCCGTTTGCTTCTCCGTCTCTTATCCATGCCTGCCGCGTGCTCTCTGCTGCGTGCCTCCGCCTCTGTATAGTATCTCCTTGCCCCTCCTCCTCCTTGACAACTCAGCTAGCATGGCGGTGCACACGGGCAGCGTAGTTAGCAAAGGGGGCACTGCGGAGAGTAAGCAAAAAACGGACGACTGGTTCAGGTATCTGGAGAGATTTTGGGTTCAAACCATCGGATAAACCACAAAATAATGTTTTCTGCCATAAAAGTCGAAAAGAAATACCGGCAAAAGATTCGAGCGCTATGAACTTGTACCACCATTTGCAACTGTGACACTGACTTTATTACGAGCACTGTAACAAATTGCATAGTGCAGATGCGGCGCAAGACCGCAACACCACCAGCAACACTCCTGGAGCAAAAACAAATGACAGTGGCGCATGCTTTAAACACGGAGTATGCGCTGAGAAAGACAACGGAAAAATTACACTACATAACAAATTTTCACTTTTGTCTGTTCCTGGGTTGAAAGTGTGTTTTCCTAACCTGTTAGATCTAGAACAGAAAGGAAATCACTGTTATTCCAGAAAAACTTTGTTTTTGTGACCTGGACATTGACATTTTGAAAATCACGTGTTTCTTTAGAAAATTCTCGAATCAGTTTCAATGCCGAGCTTCCTTGTAGAATATTCCAGAACTGCTAGAGTTTTTCAGATCTTTCTATAATTTCCTGAACACTCTAGAACGTTAAATAAACTTTCAGATCTTTTGAGAAACCATAAGAACTTTCTAGAAAGTTCCCAAATATTCCAAAAGTTAGCTACAGTATACAAGTATTAAAGCACAGGTGTCTGAACCAAGATTCCAATTCATATTATTGCTGACTTTAAGGATAACGATTCGTAGTTGAAGAGAAATAAATAATTCAATATGGCATCAAGAGGTTGTTTCCATGTAGCTGATTCATTCTGCTATGTCTGCGGACAATTCAAAAAGACAAGAGCGAAAAAGTATTCCATGGAAGCAGAGGCAAGCCGACGGACCACTCAAGCAACTGCTACTTTTGCATGGTAAACCTAAAAAATCGTTGCACCGGCAAAAATGCCCCTCAGATCGTTTATCCAGATATACCTTCTTCCATCGCCCCAGTACCAAACAGCCCCGATATGTCTGTTCCAACTCCTCTTAGGCAGCATAGGTCACCTTCAGGAGACAGAAGCAAGTCAGACAGCGAGGCAGATACTGGAGATATGGGCTATGATTCTTCAGATAAAATTGGGGATAGAAAGCCGTACTTCCCTAACCATAAAGACGTGAATGATTTAATTAGGGACCTTGGGCTTACGAAATTGAATACTGAGCTTCTGATATCCAGTCTCAAACAGTGGAACTTGGTTGATGATAGCGTGCAAGTCACTGATATGAGGAAGCGGCATCAAATATTCTCCAAATTCTTCAGTCAGCGTGGTGGGCTGTGCTTCTGAAACGATGTTGCCGGTCTATTCCGTGCTATAGGTATCACATGTAATCCTATGGAATGGTGCCTATTCCTAGACAGCTCAGCCTGGAGCCTCAAAGCTGTGTTGCTTCACAACGGAAACAACTACCCATCTCTCCTGATGGCCCACTCTGTGCATCTCAAAGAGGACGACACCAGTATCAGAATGTTGCTGAGTGCATTAAAGTATGATGACTACGGACGGGAGGTCATCGGTGACTTCAAAATGGTATCATGGGTCTTAAAGGAGGTTTCACAAAATATCCTTGTTTCCTCTGTCTTTTGGAAGGCTGTGACACTAAGGTGCATTATTGCAAAAAGGACTGGCCACAACGGACTGAGTTTTCTGTTGAGAAGGGCAATGTGAAGTGGGAGCCGCTGATAGAACCTCGTAAGTGCTTATGCCACCGCTGCACATCAAGTTAGGCCTCACTAAGCTCTTGACAAGGAGTCAGCAGCATTAAAATTCCTCCAAGATCTTTTTCCAAAGCTGTCCGAGGCTAAGGGCAAGGCTGGTATCTTCGTCAGACCACGGATCAAGAAGATCGTAGAATGTGAGGATTTCGCAAAGCTGTTGAAAAGAACGGTGAGAGCGGCTTGGAGCAGTTTTGTTGCAGTTGTTCGTGGCTTCCTAGGTAATCACAAAGCTGAAAACTATGTAGAGTTGGTGCAGACTCTCGTAAAGAAATCTGCCAAAATGGGATGCAGAATGTCTCTGAAAGTCCACATGCTTGATACACATCTCGATAAATTTAAGGAGAACATGGGCGCTTACTCTGAGGAGCAAGGCGAGCCCTTTTATCAAGATAGAATGGACTTTGAACGTCGATACCAGGGACTAACGAAAACATGATGGGGGACTACATTTCGGGTCTATTTCGAGAAAGGGATTCACAATACGATTGTAAATCTAGAAAATCTACACATTTCTGAACCGTGTTGAGTGATTTCTGACAATTTTTGTCAATTACTTGTTTTTATCTGATCATAATGACGAAAATAAAAAAACAAATGGTTTATTTGTACAAAAAAAACTAGTTTTCTTCGTGTTGTTGTCATGAAAGCAAAGTTTGTGCTTATTGAAGTCAGTTTTTCACATATTTTAGACATAAGCAATTGAAATATAACACTTAGAAGCCAGGAACAAAAATTGTGTTACATGGTGATCAGTTGTAGTGCTGCACGAGAAACAGCTTCTACGACAAACCATAGAAACTGAGCCGGCAAATTCTGAAAAAGAGCAGTGAATCACATCTGAAAAGTAACATTTTCTACAACATTTAAATGAAAACAAAACTAAATGTTTCCAAAATATTTCCAGATGAAGTTTATTACAACATCTTAACTTATAAATCAAACAAAAAAGTAATAATGGAAAATAAAAATAACATATTTTTATTTAGTGTTACTGATTTAGTGTTACTGAAATTAGGGTAGTGCAAAAATGAGTACACCCCACCACAAAAACTAGTGAATTTAGTACATTTAGTACTTTGTATGGGCTTCATTAGTTTTAATGACAGCTTTAAGTCTCCTGGGCATGGAATGCACAAGTTGGCAACATCAATGTTTTTCCATTCTTCAACAATGACCTCTAAAGAGGTTGGATGTTGGATGGAGAGTGATGCTCGACCTGTCTCTTTAGAATTCCCCAAAGATTGGGTTTAGATCAGGTGACATACTTGGCCAGGGAATCACTCCCACCCTGTTCCTTTTCAGAAAGCCAGCAGTGGCTTTAGATGTGTGCTTAGGATCATCGTTGTGTTGGAAAAGGGCACGACGACCAAGGGCAAGAAGTGATGGAAGCATCTTAGTTTTCAGTATAGAGCAGAATTAATGATGCCATCAAGGAAATGCAGCGCCCCAACACCAGCAGCACTCTTGCAGCCCCACATAAGGACACTACCCCCTCCATGTTTCACTGTGGGCACCATGCACTTTTCTTTGTATTCCTCACCCTTGTGACGCCGGACAGTTTTGAAGTCATAAGTTCCAAAAAGATTAATTTTGGTCTCATCACTCCACAGCATAGAGTCCCAGTAGCGTACAATTTTGTCGGTATGGACCCTGGAAAACTTTCTACACTTTCTACTTCAATAGATAATTGCAGGGATCTTGCATGCCGGTTTTCTTCATCCCTTCTCACAAGACGCTCCAGTCGTGGTGTTAAGTTTCGTGGTCGACCTGGACGTCTCTGTGCAATGGTTGCAGTTCCATCTTTCTTAAATGTTTTAATTACTTTTGCAACTGTATTCTTACCAATGGTTATGGCTTTGCTTATGTTCTTGTAACCTTTACCTTTCTGGTGTAAAGAAAGTATTTTCTTTCGCAGATCTAGTGTCATTTCTCTTCCATGTGGTGCCATTGCAGACAGCAGGGAATGTGAAGGGGTGGTTTGCTTTAGTTAACACCCTTTTTTTAGCCAACTGAACACAGGTGTTCATCAAGCACCACCAACTAAATAGACTCACCTGTGGTTGAATGCTTGTTCGGTAACACATTCGGAGCCTAAAATGTAACTTTGCTCAGAGCCCTACAGTGGGGTGTACTCATTTTTGCACCACACTAATTTGACTAAAACTGAAAAATATGTAATCTCAGTTGTATTATTAACTTTTGTTTTACGTCAAAAGTTCAACAGATGCTGGTCCGTTCCGTCATCTTCCGCTTGTTCCGGGGTCGGGTCGCGGGGGCAACAGCCTCAAACGGGTAGCCCAGGCCTCTCTCACCCCGGCTGCATCCTCCAGCTCACCTGGAAGGATCCCAAGTCATTCCCCGGCCAGCTGTGAGACATAGTCTCTCCAGCGGGTCCGGGGTCTGCCCCTTGGTCACCTCCCGGTGGGACGTGTCCAAAACACCTCGCCCGCAAGGCGCTCGGGGGCATCCTGACCAGATGCCTGAACCACCCCATCTGGCTCCTCTCGACCTGGAGGAGGAGCGGCTCGACACCGAGCTCCTCCCGGATGGCAGAGCTCCTCACCCTATTTCTGAGTGAGAGCCCAGCCACCCTGTGGAGGAAGCTCATTTCGGCCGCTTGTATCAGCGACCTAATCAATCGATTTAATACAGCAACAGATGCTGTATTAAACTTAATCTGTGCACATTTTGGAAATATTGTTTGTTTTCATTTAAATATTGTAGAAAATGTTATTTTTCAAAGGGGGTGTACTCATTTATGCTGGGCACTGTACATGAATATTTAGGTTTTAAACCAAAATACTAAAAGAAAAACATATATTTACGCATTTTTTTTGTAAAGGTAATGAAGGTGGTCTGAGTTTTTCACTATGTTTAAGCCCCCAAAAAGCAAAACTGTAAATTGTAGACTATGAAATTTGATAAAGAAACAATAAGCTCCTTGCAGCTTTTCTGCTGTGAACCTAACAATACAGTTTCCAATGGTAATTACAGCGCTAACACTAAAGCTGTTGGTTTCTGTTAAAAAACAGAAGTGAGGTACACAGAAGGAGGTCTTTGCAACATTGCTGCAACAAGTAATGTTGAAACGCAACAGTTTCAAGGAAATCCTTGCAGCTTTGCCACTCACAGACCAAATGTTTGACATTAAAGATGAAATGCATTCCTTGCAGATTCCTTGCTCAGGCTTTATAATAAACACATTGTTTACAAGATGCTTCTTGTTTCTTTGCCTAAATATTTTTAACCTTCCAGCAATGTTCAGAAATCTTCCCTGCTTCTTGGTGAACAAGTGTTCTCTGTTAAACTGTTTCTGTGGGACTAATCTGGTGGATAAATGTGAGTGCTGAGCTCATGACCTCAGACATTTTTGCTGGGCTTTGTTAACAGGCACAAGCTTACTTCATAAACATTAAGTCATTCAGAATTTGTTTGTGGATCTTACAGAGTATTTCAACATCCCTTCACCTGCTTCTTTGCCCTAATAACTTACTAAATTTGAGTCTGGCATCAGCCTTAAACAGTTAGAATAATTTTGTATACCTTTGGTTTTTGATACATGTACAATGTAGATAGAGGACCGTGTGTCTGATAAGCTCTGTGTTACGCAACTTTCAGCAGAGCTGGGTAGAGTAGTTAAGGAATTAAGCTTTGGAGATGAAGGGGGGAGGAGTTGATAGAGCTTAGCAGCCTTGTATTAGTGCCATCTGGAGCTGACCCCTATACCGAGAAGGATAAAAAGGCTAGTGTTGCTAAATAAAGTTGCTAAATTAGCATGCATAAACACACCTAGCTGGCCAGTTGGAACGCAAAGTTTGCTGAACTGCTAACGACAAAAAAATGGAAGAAAACTGGGGATTAATCCAATGATTATACAGTATTTGTGTTCGTAGAAGATAACTTTAAGTACAGTATCTAAAAAGATTTTATCTACCTTACTTAACTCGACTTATAATCAAATCAAAGACATATCTAATTGTTTTTCTCTTCTTTCATTGGGAATTTCTTGATCACCATTACTAATATCTGACCTGTCGTTGATGACATTGCTTCGGCATGATGACACAACAACGACGCCCGCTGTGGTGGCCATGATGGCGTGGATGGAGGATACCAGTCTGTAATAGAGAAGTGAGAGGCTTTAGAGAAACAAAACACAAGCATCTACCGCAAATGGATGATTTTATTTAAAAACTAGCAGAGCAAATGTGAAGGAAAGAAAAAGAACACAGATTTAAACACATATAGCTTTTTTTAAAATTCTGATTTAAACTACACTGTCATTTTAATCACATGGATTTATTATCAACATCATCAGTTTTCAGACCAGAAGGAATCAAGCGATAGAATAACTTTCATTAAACAGACAATTGGGCCACTTGAAGCAAAGAGACTTTAAAGACTACTAATGGTTTCTTTGGCCTGAGCTTTTTTTTTGCTTTTTTTTTACTTTTCAAGTCTCTTGTATTAAGTTGCACAACAGAATAATCTATGTAAAAAACTTCTCTCTCAACCTTTTCAACCTTCTCACAAACACTCTTCTCTCTCATCATCAACAGTGGGTACTTCAGAGAAATTCTTTCATCCTAGCAGTAGCAAAATCTTAAAGGGCAAGTAAAATAGTCACAGGACATTAAACTAGTATATTGTGTTTAAAATTGTTCTAAATTAAGAGCAAGTTTATTTGTCTTTTCCCTCTTTGTTTTCAGACAGATAAAGTATCAGTAAGAGTACTGATAAAATACCGATGACATACAAGGAGTAGTATTGACAAAACCATACTGACGCAAATCCCTACTGATGTGGCTCTTTACAGTCAGACAGAAAAGAAAGTGGCTCTTGACTGGTTGGCCACCTCTGCAGATCACCAGATTCTAATAGACAGACACAACGGACTTCTCTGATGCTACTTTGGAATTCAAAAAATTGAATATGGGGCATGTCAAGGATCGATTGACATGCCCCATCCTTAAAATCGATGTCCGTGATCATTTTTATGTCTATTACTTTTTAATCTGTTCATGTTGCCACTTGGGGATTTTATTTATATATTTATTTCGGTCACATTGTAATTTCACATTAAAGAAAGAAAAGTTGTATTTTACCAAGAGACCGAAAATCTATCATATACCTGTATGTATACCTGAACGCGGATGTCATCAGGAGACCATGTATTTGTTTTACCAGATGTGCTGATGATACACAACTTTACATCACTGTGTCTCCTAATGACCCAAAACCAGCTAATGAAAATAAATAAATAAAATAAATGAATTACTCTATTCATCCCTCACCAGGGAAATTTGTGTGCTGCACTCCTTACACCGCAGCAGGCTGCCCTTCAACGGCGCCAATGGTGGGAGAAGCGGGGGTTAGGTGTCTTCTCCAAGGACCCTAGACGTGCTCTCTGTAGGACGTGAACCCGCAAACGCTCTAACCACTGAGCTAACCCTAATGTGGATGGCAGAGAACTTCTTTCATCTCAACCAGGACAAAATGTTAGTATAATTATCAAGCCTGATCATTTATACCTAAATTACAAAACCTCAAATCATTTCACTGTGTGAGAAACCTGGCGGTTTATTTTTACTCTGAGCTTTATTTTATTCTACAGCTACACAAAAAAATGTCACCAAAACCTAATTTTATCACCTTAAAAATGTCGCTAGAGTGCACCTATTTCGCCCTCTTGCTCACAGAGGTTCTGATGCTTTTATTTCTATCAGAACAGATTAATGGATTGCACTGCTCTCTGGTCTCCCTAAAAAGAGTTTTCATAATTTCCAGCTACTTCAGAACTAAGTGGGATAAGTTCTGATGAAGACCAGTGGGGCAAGGACAGATTACACCACTTTCAAAAATGGAGTGTTGGCACCTCATGCTTTTTAGAGTTAATTTTAAGGTTCTCTTAAGCCATGTTCAAACCACACACATCTGTTTCACATCTTAAGTCTATAGGGGCATACGTGCCCATCCAGCCGTGGTTATGTCAAACTCTCCTGTGTGGCATTATTTGACAGGCTGCAGACAAAGGCACTGTAAAGTAATGAGTTTGTCGTATGACAAATGCATTGATTTTGCAAATTCTGTGGGTTGAATAGGTCTACATGCCACGTTGATTCCATAGTTGTTGAGAAAAACAAAGCTGTGGACCGCATGTCCAGGAAGTGTCCGAAATGTTTGCCAGGCAGGACGATTGCAAATAATTCAATTATATTTGTCTTGCCAAATATGACTAAACAACTTTCTCAACGGGCTTACATCCCAGATTGAAAAACAAAAAAATAATATGTATACAGTACAGACCAAAAGTTTGGACACACCTTCTCATTCAAAGGGTTTTCTTTATTTTCATGACAAAAAAAATGATTGATTCACAGTAAAGACATAAAAACTATGACTTAACACATGTGGAATTATAATTTCAACAATAAAGAAATGTCTTATATTCTGGATTCTTCAAAGTAGCCACCTTTTGCTGTGGTTATAGCTTTACACACTCTTGGCATTCTCTTGATGAGCTTCAAGAGCTGGTCATTGGAGATTGTTTTCACTTCAGAGGTGTGCCCTACTAGGTTTAACACGTGGGATTTCTTGCCTAATAAATTTGTCTGGAAATTCTGTTATGAAAGCAGTAGTTTACTAGCAGCTATTCTACCATGAAGGCCTGATTCAGACAGTTACCTCTTGGCAGTTCTTCTAGAGATGTGACATGGTGATAGAACTCTGTGTGGCATTGCCCGGTTCTCCAACCTGCTATTTCTGAGGCTAGTGACTCTGATGAACTCGTTCTCCATAGCAAAGGTGACTCTCATTCTGATTCTGTTCTTCCTTTCCTGGAGCGGTTCTGATGAGAGCCACTTTCTTTGTAGCGGTTGATGGTTTTTGTGACGCAATTGGGGAAAATTTCAAAGTTTACCTGATTTTTTTTGGGCTGACTGAAATTTATTTCTTAAAGTAACGACAACCACTCATTTCTCTTCACTTAGCTGCTTCTTTCTTGCCATAAAATAAATTCTAAGAGTCTATTCAGTAGGACTATCGGCTGTGTATCCACCTGACTTCTTCACAACACAAGTGATGGTTCCAGACACATTTATAATTAGAGGACAGAACCCCAATGTACCATACTTTCCCCAGCTGCAACTATCTAGCAGCCAACTAGAAACTATACCAGCTAAATGTCTTTGTTTCTAGCTGGCCTGGTCATAAGCGTGTTCAAACAGGAATGTGAGCTTATTGTGGAGTCCACACATATCTACCTGAAACTGGCATAAGACAGGGCCCAGGGGTAGACCCTGGTTTGGCTGAACAAGTTGCTTCAGGATGTACATTTGTTCATGATAACCTTTTCACCTCATTGAGCTTAATCGATGAAATAACTAAACGACAACACGGGTCTATTGGCACACTCAAACAGTGCCGTACATGACATGACATACCTTTCGTGTAAAGAATTTTGAAAAAGTGCCTTGTGGAAGTACTGAGGTCCTTATAGAGACGAAAAAAATTACCGGTGCAATGGAAGGACAACAGTGTTGTAACTGTGGCAACCAATGCAGTAGAAAAATATTCAGTGGGTAAAGCAAAAATGTGGAGAAAAGAGAAAAAAGGCTTTGTCCAAGTGCCACAGCCTCTGTGTTTCCTCACATCCAATCAAAACATGGGTGGTGTAGATCTACATGATCTTCATGTGTCAAGATATACAGGTAGATCTGCAATAAGGTCAAAGAATTGGTGGCCAGTCATGGCTTGGTCCCTTCACAGTGCAGTGGTACAGTATATTCTGATTCTGAATGGCTGGCTGTTCTTCAGAGACATCGTTGGCAGTAATTATGACCTCCCGACCTTTCAGTGGGTTTTGTCCCTTACCCCCGTAAGAGATATGGAAAACACCCTCTTGGCATAGGCAGAAGATCTATTATTGCCAAACCTCAGGATTCCTAGAGATGTAATGGGAAAAATCATTGGCCTATCAACACAGGAAAACATTACCTAAGATGCAGGCAGTGCTACAACCGCACTGTTTATCGACACAAGAACTGTGATGTACTACTCCACATTGAGTTGGGATGGGTATCGAGAACCTGTTCCGCGGCTGTCTTTTTACCTGGACCGATAAGCGCTAGTTCAAACGGATCTGCTATCGGTTCCGGTCCAGCCCCTTCACTCACGAAGGGGCTGTGCGCACGCGTGCTGCTCCTACACACGCAAAGTTCCATTTTGAAGCCGAGGAAGGCGTGATGGCAGGACATGCAAAGTGATCCCGAGTTTGGCTCTATTTACCAAAATCGATGCCAACAACGCACGTCGTCTAAAGTGCAATAAAGTCTTTTCATGTAAAGGTGGAACCACAAGCAATTTGTCCAAATACGGTACTAAAATCCACGGCAATCAGACTGAAAGATGCACTGTGTTTGACGAGCGTGTTGAAGCAGCTCCGACGCGACAGGCATGCTAATAAATTACGGCACAAGCACGCTTGAAAACGCACGTGCTCCATGTTTATCATAAAAAAACAATAAAACTGAAATGAAAGTGCTGTAGTCCTAAAATTTATATTTTAACTTATTTTTTAGAAAAAAATTGCACAATTTTTATTGTTGGCAAAAAAAAAACATTTGCTGCTGTTAAACTTAACAACCGGTAATATTTATTTCTCTTTCTAACTTTGACAATTCTTAGCAACAAACCCGTGTAGTCCCTCATTCATCCAGGAGTGATCCATAGTAGAAAAAGTTTCAAAAAAGTCTTCTGGACAGTTTAATTCTTCAACGAGACGTTTCGACTTCCATCCGGAAATCATTTTCAATCTGAATGAAATGGACTGAAACCTGGATCCATTTATACTAACCTGAGTAACAGGTAAAAAATAGTAAGAAGGGCTCGTCCAATGAGCCTGTGTTTCTTAAGATGGCCGTGAATGGCTCCTATTGTAGCCACAGACCAGTAAACAAACCTATTATAAAAATGCTAAAAGCCTAGTGAAAAAAGAAACCTGCTAACGAGAGGCGTGAAACTGAGTCACGAGGTGTCATCTTTAGTCCATGGCTTCAAAAGGCTGCTATAGATACTGGGCAAAACGTATCTAACGCCTCCACTCCGATTCAGTGAGGGATTTTCTTTCATCACAAAGATGGCTTCTTTCACCCCTCTTTCAAACCATCCTTTCTCTCTGCTTAGAATCTTCACCTCACTGTCCTCAAAAGTGTGTTTGGTGGATTTAAGATGCAGATGTACGGCAGACTGTGGACCACTTGAGGCTTCTCTTCTGTGTTGGTAAAGTCTTTTGTGGAGTGGTTGTTTTGTTTCCCCAATGTAGTTTTCTTTGCAGCTCCCTTCACTGCACCGGATCGAATAAACTACATTGCTCTGTTTTTCCGTAGGCATCTTGTCTTTAGGATGTACTAGTTTTTGACGTAATGTGTTGACTGGTTTGTGAGTTCAAACATCATCCAATTAAAGTTTTTATGGACATAATGCAAACAAATAAGTATTATATTAATAATACTTATTTGTTTGTTTCTAAAAGTATCGATAAGAGATTCGTAAACCTCTTAACTCTCACCTATCTTCGGCTGTGTATAACAGTTGGACATAACCAAATGCCATTGCTTTTTACAGCAACATCTTTCAAGTCACATGCTTGTACTATACATCAAAATAAAAATTAGATCTTCTAGTTTCTGCAGATATGTACATGGAGAGTGTCAGAGCTTCAGAACCTATCCTACAGTAGTTCAAACTAGGGCTGAAACGGTCAATCGATTAAATCGATTATCAAAATAGTTGTCAACTAATTTGGTCATCGATTAATCGTCTAAAAAAAATTACTGTCAACTGCACTTAAATTGGTCTCCAAGTGTGTTGATAGAGAGCAAATTGACCATGCGAGCTACCAAAAAAGGAGGAGAAGAAGATAGCAGCCAATCATGGGTCTTCATTTCACCCTGCCTCACGGGGAGAAATGGCAGATTCAACAAGATGGCGGAAAGAAAAACACATACAAAATCATCCAAAGTTTGGATCATTTTCCGCTAAATTTGAAAAAGACTCGCGTTAATATGCAAAGTTTGCAAAGCGGACACGTTTTGGCACGGAAGTATAGCGACGCTGCACGAACATCGGAAAAAAAAACCATGTCGGATTTGAAGTGGGAGACGGCAAACCAGAGCAATACATGATGCTAATTCTAATAAAAACAAGTTACAGGTCGCTAAATACACTTTTTAATGTCTGCAAAAAAACAAAAACAACCCGACATGGACTATTTTCTGTGGAAAACGGTTGCACTCCGCTTCTCTCAGGAACTCTTATTTTGGAAATGATCGAGTCCGATATGAGGCTGCTGTCAGTAGGAAAACGAGGGTTTTAAAAAAAAAGATCGCTAAATTCAATCCAGGATACAAGATCCCCTCCTCTACACTGCAAAGCACATTTTTTCCCACAAAAAATGAGTGCTGTTAGTTGGGCACCCCTTTATTGATTAGTAGATCTGTGTTTGTAATATCATGAGTGGTAAAGATGGTCCCAGGTCATTTTATTTATTAAAGTTACTACTTTTACAGTAGAAATTATGTTTTTTTTGTTGTTTCTTTTGCACTAATACCACACAACTTGAATGTTTTTGTATATTTTTTACTCATGTTAATCTGGAGCCTTCTTTTTGTACGATACTTCTAACAAAGTTAAATTTTCGAATCCAGAAGTGTTCCAGAAGGTTTCTTGTTTTCAAATGTGATCCAACAGTTTACATTTGATGTTTTATTAGCCAGTACTACTAAAGCACATTTTATGGGTGCTTATGAGTTACCTTTACTGTATAAATTAAGTAGATTTATTATTTTCTAGAAATGATAATATTCTACCTTCTAGAAATGAGAGATTAACATTTGCTCTTACTGTAATAAACCCAACGTGTTGTTTATGTGGTTATAAGTTGTGTTTTACACAATTACATTCTATAATATGCCGAAAAAGTAATATGTATTAAATTGTCATTTTTATCTGATTAATCAAATAATCGATCCAACAATCAACAGATTAATCGATTAACAAAATAATCGTTAGCTGCAGCCCTAGTTCAAACATAAAAAAAAAAATGTACATTTTTAACCTTGCCTAATTTTGTTAATTTTCCAATGTCCCTAGCCAAGACATACTTCTTATTAGGCATAATTCTTTCCATATGTATGGTAATAATCTTGTTGACAGCAACTGTGTAAAGTTTAAGATATCCAGGTACAAGGGTTTTTGATTTATTGACCTTTTAGTATAAAAATGCACATTTGGAACAAGCTGTCCAAATATGTGCCAAATGTGCTAAATTGAATTTTTGCAATTATAGCACTTTTTTAGTCATAAAAAATGCATAATAGTGTTTTGGTGAATGCAAATATCCCAACACAGATGAATTTTTTTCATAATTTTTCAAATTTATATTTTCGGCTGCAATTATGATTTTTTCTATAAAAATCATGTACAAGAATTTTTTTCCGGCAAATAATATGCTCCAAAACCCCAGAAATAAAGTTCGCCAAAAAAAAGTTCAAAACAAATCACATCGCTCGATGTTTCTCTTTTTCTGTAGTGTGTAAAGCTCTACTGTGAGCCATAATGCACCATTATAGCTGCACGTTTTGGTCAGAAAATTTTCATTACGCAGCTGAATAAAAAGTTTCCGGATTGGTCCGGTTATGAGTCCAGCCCTTTGTTACAAAGCCGTAGTGATTGGCTATTATCTCATGTCAATTATTTAGTATAAAGTGATGTCATTAGCCAGCAGGCAGCTAAGAAGCTAACGCCCCTCTAAGCTGAATGAGCGGCCCTTGTTTCATTTAAAGGCATGTATCAAACAAACCCTTGACCGGAAAATCTTACACCAAATACAAAGTCATAGACACAGCGTGTTGGTTGCCATGGAGATAGAAAGGCAACTACTACGTTTTATCATTGGATTTCTCACAGAAAAAAAATCAAGTTTTCTGGAGTATATCTCCCAACTGGATTACTTTTGAGAAAATACAATTTCAAATAGTTATTCTGTAGATTATTACAGACAAAACTAGTCCAGTTACTCATGGATCATAGATGAGAAATGCACTTTATACGCAGTTTGATTTTTTTTTGCAGATGATTAGTTATTTCTTCTTGAAACTAGTGAAAACATAAGAATAATTGTTATGACCGTTTTCTTGAAAGTCTAAGCTTTGAAATGAGGTACAGGCATGTGAGAAAATTAGGACACCCCATTAAATAATCAGCTGTTTATTTAGAAATGGTTCACATACCAATATCCAGTCATGTTTATATGTATTTTTCAAAAAGAAAGTGATTTGATTGCAATTTAACAACAAAAATGAACATTGTTTGACAAATCCAAAACAAGAAAAAAAATAAAGTATGTATTTTAATGGAGGAAAAAGTTAGGACACCCTACCCCCTAATAGCTCGTGTTGCCCCTTTTGGCTGAAATAACTTCAACGAGACGCTTTTTGTAGCCTTTTACCAGTCTCTGACATCGATCAGGAGAAAGTTTGGCCCACTCATCAATGCAGAATTCTTTTAGCTGTGAGATGTTTGAGGGGTGTCTTGCATGTACAGCCCGTTTCAAGTCACCCCACAGCATTTTGATGGGATTAAGATCAGGGCTTTGACTTGGTCATTCCAGGACTCTCCACTTCTTTTTTAGCCAGTCCTTGGTGGATTTGCTGGTATGCTTTGGTCATTGTCTTGTTGCAGTATCCAGTTACGCTTCAGCTTTAATTTTTTGACAGATGGTTTCACATTTTCTTCAGGCACTTTCTGATACACAGTAGAATTCATGGTAGATTCTATGATGGTGAGCTGGTCAGGTTCTGCTGCAGCAAAGCAACCCCAAACCATGACACTGCCCCCTCCATGCTTTACATTTTGTATGAGGTTCTTTTCTTGGAAGGCTGTATTTGGTTTACGCCAAACATGTCTTCTGTTCTGTTGTCCAAATAATTCAATTTTAGACTCATCTGTCCAAAGAACCTTATTCCAGAAGTCGTGGTCTTTGTCTATGTTCTCTCTGGCAAACTTCAGTCTGGCCTTGATGTTTTTTTAGAGAGCAAAGGTTTCTTCCTTGCACACCTCCCATGCAAGTCACACTTGTGCAGTCTCTTTCTGATCGTAGAGTCATGCATTTTCACATCGACAGTTGCCAGAACCTGCTGTAACTCCCTTGATGACACTTTAGGATTTTTCAGGACCTCTTTGAGCATCTTGCGATCTGCTCTGGAGGTAAACTTGCCGGGACGGCCAGATCTTGGCATGGTGGCAGTTGTTTTAAATGTCCTCCACTTGTAAATAATTTTGCGAATGGTGGAATGACTGATGTTAAATTCTTTTGAAATCTTTTTAAATCCTTTACCAGACTCGTAAGCGGCCACAATCTTCTTTCTGAGGGCATCAGGAAGCTCTTTAGACCTCACCATGGCGCTCACCTCAACATCTCAACTGTCAGGGCCACACCAAACTAAATCTGAGGTTTAAATAGGGCAAGGCTCCATTCAAATGCTGGGTAACGATGTACTAATCATGTGCACCTGACATGATGCACCTGTTTGGGATTTTCAACATTTTAAGAGGGATAATACAGGGAGTGTCCTAATTTATTCCTCACCAGAAATTGCATTATTTTTTAATTAAATTTTCTAGAAAGTTTTAAAAAGGCTTTTCTTATTTTTTTATTGTTTAGTTATATTACTTAGATTCCTGAGTTTAATTAAAATTAACATTAACTACCCATATGTCCAAATATATTTTAAAATACACAGGAGTTCATAAGATGTCCTAATTTTTTCACATGCCTGTATAACTTACTGAAGTTGAACAAAGAATGAGTGTCGTTATGAGTGCAGACATTTTCAAAACACAAAATCACCCACCGGTGGGCGGGTGGGAGTTATGAGGTTAAAGACCCGGTTGGTTAAGCGGTATTGATAACTAGTATCAATAAATTCTTATCACTACCCATCCCTCACATTGAGTGCTTCAAAATTTTTCATGGATAGTTAGTTTCTCTATATTTTGAACATTTCAAAATCATCACTAGAAAGGAACAAGTGAAAAAGAGATGTGAATAATGATGAGTTGTTATATAATTATTATTATAATAATTGTTGGTCTAGAGACAGTGTCACTGAGGAAAATACAGGAAACAGAGATGGAGGTAGCAGAGATGAAGATGCTGAGGATCTCTCTGGGAGTGATCAGGATGGACAGGATTAGAAATGAGCACAGCCGGGGAACAGCACATGTTAGAGGTTTTGGAGAAAAGGTCCGAGAGGCCAGACTGAGATGGTTTGGACATGTACAGAGAAGAGAGACCGAATACATCGGCAGAAGGACGCTGGGTTTGGAACCACCAGGAAAGAGCCGTAGAGGAAGACCAAAGAGGAGGTTCATGGATACAGTGAAGGAATAATAATAATGCATTGAACTTATATAGCGCTTTTCTAGACACTCGAAGACGCTTTACATATATATGCATTATTCATTCACTCCATACAATCATTCACACACACAACATTCATTCCTGATGATGGGAGCTACCATTCAAGGCGCAGACCACTATCATCAGAAGCAACTGGGGGTTCGGTGTCTTGCTCAAGGACACCTCAGCATGGACTCTGGGCGGGGGATCGAACCTGTGACCTTCCGGTTACGGAGCGGTCGCCCTACCCACCGAGCCATCCTTCCCCCAAAGGAAGACATGAAGATAGTTGGTGTGACCAAAGAGGATGCAGCAGATAGGATTAGATGGAAGAAACTGACTTGCTGTGGCGACCCCTGAAGGGAAATGCCGAAAGAGAAGAAGAAGAATCCCTCATGGGAAAATTCCTGTGCTGCATCGCACTGCAGCAGGCAGCCGGCCAATGACAGCGCCAATGGTGGGAGCAAATATGGGGTTTGGTGTCTGCTCCAAGGACATCAAGGCATGAGCTCTGCAGGATTTGAACTGGCAACTCTTTGGTCCAAAGTTGGCCATTTTTACCACTGAGCAATGCCTCCTCCATTTTATAAGTTTTGTAAGTTCAAAATCTCTTAGCAGATTGGTTATTCAACTGTCAGACTATGAAATAGATATGATATGATATGCTCTGTGTCGTAACGTGTTAGTTTGTGGTTAACAGAAAATGCACATATGCTTTTAGCTTTGTTCTTAATGAATCAAGTGTAATTAATTGCAGAATGTGTCATTTGATGAATATTAATAAAATTTGTGACAATCTGTGACAGATTGTTTCCTTATCACAACACGTTTGTCGTTGTTACACAACCATTAGACAACGCATTAGAAACCCACCCTCTATCAAACACACGCAGACAAATCTCTCTCTCTCAAACACACACACGCACACAGTCAAATCCCTGTCTCTCAAACACACACACGCAGACCAATCCTTCTCTCCAAATACACACACACACAAACAAGTTCCTCTCTTTCAAACATGCTAAGACACACACACACAGACGAGTGAATCTCTATCTCTCAAACACACACAGAGACAAGTTCCTCACTTTGACAAACACACAGACACAAGTTCCTCTCTCAAACACACACCGACATATTCCTCTCTCTTGCTTGCTTTCTTTTTCTCTCTTGCACGAACGCACACACAAATTTTCTGCGCCCACGCAGCACTTTGGGAGTGAGAGGGGCTGCAGCAGCAGCAGGCGCTGCTTATTGATTAGAGTTAACAACATTTTAAAAAAGCCGCTAGATTGGGCCTTTAAAAAAAAAAAACTTGCTAATTTTAGCGGCCCCAGCAAATAGAGGGCCTGAATACTTGCTAAATGCAGCGTCAAAGTCGCTGAGTTGACAATACAGACTTCATTTTTTTTCCTAACCAACTGGCAGTCGACTTGAAATCAATTTGTGCGCTGCCAGTAGATCGCGATGGAGTGGTTGGGCACCCTGGATGTAGAGTGTGCAACTTGAGGAGATCTCCGTCAAGTTTTAGCCAAGAAAAGTCCTTTCAACCACTTAGCCTTAACAGATTGTGAGTCATCACGATCATATACTTCTTTTAACTTTTTTCCTCTTCTGAATCATTTTCTTTGTTTGGATTTGAGTTTTTTGCGCCGAAATGGGATGCAATTGACAACTGTTTTTGTTGTGATCTCGCCATCTTACTGAAAACTCCTGGCTGCAAATCTCGCATTACTTGTAAGTGATGTGACTATCAGATACCCTGTTTAGTATGATAGGTGTAACTAATCGTGACCAGTGTAAATGCTGTTGCTTCATAACACCAGATGGCGCTTGTGACTACCCATTGGCAACATGGATTGCCAACGTACAATTGTTTGCATCATAAAATTTTTTTTTTTTTTCTGTCCAGCATAGTTTTAGTCTGACAAAAATGCAGCAGCAATAATAGGACATTCACAGCAACAACACAGAAAGTTGTTGCTGCGACACACAAATTTCCTATGTGTGGGATGATAAAGTATATTCTGATTTTACTATTCACGTTGGTGACTGTTTAGGAAATACTTTCACAGCTTTACTAGAAGATCAAGTTGGTTTTATACAACATGTAAATGGACCTACTCACTGTCACAAGCACACCTTGGACCAAGTTTTAACTTATGGTGTAGTGATTAGTCAGAACAGCGTCTTTCCTCATAACCCTGTACTTTCAGACCATTTTCTAATTACAGAGTAGAAAAAGTTTCAAAAAAGTCTTCTGGACAGTTCAATTCAAGAATTGAACTGTCAAAATGTATCTAACGCCTCCACTCCGATTCAGTTTCATTTTCTTTCATCACAAAGATGGCTTCCTTCACACCTCTTTTAAACCATCCCTTCTCTCTACTTAGAACATTCACTGAATCAGAGTGGAGGCGTTAGATACATTTTGCCCAGGATTTACAGCAGCCTTTTGAAGCCATGGACTAAAGATGACACCTCTGACCTCTCACAAGGTCACAATTAAAGATCAGATTGTCGATAGCGTCATCCAAAGTCTCAGGGACTCACGCCGCGCCTTTGAATTCCAAAGTTATTACACAGGACCGAATAGCACATTGGTTTAATGCTGAAACACACTGTTTAAACAAAAAATCTGTACGTTAGAAAGAGAATGGCAGCGTTCTGGTTCAGTGCAATCTCCGAATGCCTGGAAATGTAGCCTCTAATATTTTAAAAAGTTATTGCGTAAAGTCAGAAACCAGTAGTATTCAACTTTATTAGCAGAAAATGAAAATAATCCTAGATTTCTTTTTAGCAGTATAACCAAGCTGACCAGCAGTCACAGCTCAGTACAACCATCTATCCCAGTTACTCTCAACTGCGAGGACTTTCTTACATTTTTTTAATGATAAAACCTCATATATACGAGATAAACTGCATAAACTTATTCCCACAATTAGTCCAGAGCAGGCTGAAGCTCCAGAAATGAAAGCATCTATAGAAATCTCTGTAACATTAAATAGCTTTACTGCTGTAGACTATCATACTGAACCAACAGAAGTCATTACGTCCTCAAAAATGTCAACTATCACAAAAGATTCTTTCTCTTTGTCAATTGTTATCTAATGTTTACCAGGATCTAAAGTCAGAGTTTAATTCAACAAATGTTTTGTTTGCCCAACCCTACGCAGAATGTTACATCTATAGTCATCTTTTTAATAACTTTTTTAATAACTTTTTAATAACTCACAGAATAGCAAATAACTGGTTCATGCTCATGTAATTCATCACTGTTTGTCACTTTATGCTTCTTGTGTTTTTTTTTTACCCCCTTTGCACTTACAGTCTATATTGACCTCAATGTTTTTGTCACATTATTTCTTCTATTTTATTATTTTAATATTTTCCTTCTTGTATATATACTGTCTATTTCTTTCTTGTTGCTGCTGTAACACACAAATTTCCCAAGTGTGGGATCAATAAAGTAATTCTAATCTAATTTAATCTAATCTTTTCAACTACATGTAAGAACTGTCCCAACAGTAATCAAAATTATGCTAACATCAAATGAGTAGCAAAATTGTAGATGCTTTTCCATACAATCTGAGGTTCTAAAATGGGATGTTTTTTAATCATGCAAATGTTGACCAAATGTAAAAGTCTCAGTTGTTAAACACAAATTTGTCTTCTAATAATGTGGTTGCAGATAAGAAGTTCTTGGTTGTCTACCTAAATTTAAAAATACAAATAGAATACAGCAAAAAATCTAAATGATTCACTTATTACAAGTCATCTTCATGATATAATAACAAAACGCTGTATGAGTAAAAACCCAGAAGTAGGTCTCTACATCATCAGTAGATAGAATCCTCTACTGCTGCTTTTACGGGTACAAAAGAAAACTGATCAAGTTGTGAGCTAAAAACACACTAATAACATGTACCTAGTTAGTTTGAGCACTCTCGGGAGTATGGGGAACATCCGCTAATTCCAGTGTTTTATCACATGTTTATGTGACAAAAATCTGTCCTTCTCTGTGAGAAGTCCAATGGTAAAACATAGTAGTCACATTTCTATCTCCATAGCAACCGCCATGCTGTGTCTATGACTTCGTCCTTGGTGTGTTTCATTTCCTCACTAAGTTAGCTACAAAATGACACCATTCGCAAGATTTTCCTTTCACGGGTTTGTTTAGCACATCCATTTGAATGAAACAAGCGCCTCCTTCTCAGGTAAAATGGGCGGGCGTATGCTTCTTTGCTGTTAGTTGGCTGATAACATCACTTTATACTAAATAATTAACATGAAAAAGTAGGATTGAGCCCGTCTGAGCCCATTAGAACTGGATCACATGTAAGAAATGTGCTATAAGAGTTGGGTTATGTTTGCGGCTGATTAGTTGTTTCTTCTTGAAACTAGTGAAAACATAAGAATGGCTGTTCTAACCGTATTCTTGAAAGTCTACGCTTTAAAATTAGGTGTTACTTACTGAAGTTGAACAAAGAATAAGTGTCGTTACGAGTGCAAACATTATCAAAATACAAAATTGCCCGCCGGCGGAAATTAAAAAGTTAATATAAACATGTTTTTTATTTATCATGCATTTTTTGTGCTCTAAAAAAAGAACATTTAAAATTTATAAGCATTTTATTTCCTCTAAACGGGCCGCAGCAGCTGGGAGGAAGCGCGCATTGCCCTAGCAACAACTTCAGTGGGAAGCTGTTGCTATTGCAACAAACACATTGCTATGGCCACACATAAGTGTGTGTGTGTTTATATTTGTGGAGTGATACAAGGAGGACTCTGACGCCATTATAGAAACATTTTAGAAAGGTTGAGTGAGATAAAATTGAAGAGACACCATGAAGAGAGTGAGAAAATTGTTGTCTGAATATAGTCTGCCATGTTTTCTAGATAATTCTTGAAAGTTCAGGTTAAAATATTGGAATATAGCCTATGGCCAATTTATCACAAGGACATTTTTGAAGCAGCAGCGCAAAATGCGGGAAAAAAGTAGGCTATGAATAAGATCATTTTACTTTGGTGATTGGTGATTGCTTTTTTAATTCTAGGTTTTAAGAACATTTAACATTTTATCATTATTATTATTTTAAAAACTTGAGTGGTAGAAAAGTTAACTTATGCAATATAGCAGCGCAAAACATGAATAATTACATAAGCGTCACATTGACGGTCATGGCGCTTGCAGGTAGATTTCGAAAGAGGCGCTCCTAGTGCTAAGCTGCATTAAACTACATTATGTAAGAATTAAACCACATTAAGATTTGTTTGAACTACATTATGCTGCACTAATTTTAACTACATTAAGCTTTATTAAGATACACTAAGCTCTTCTTCTTCTTCTCCTTTCGGCATTTCCCTCGAGGGGGCGTCACAGTAAGTCAGTTTCTTCCATCTAACCCTATCTGCTGCATCTTCTTCGGTCATGCCAACTATCTTCATGTCTTCCTTCACTGTATCCATGAACCTCCTCTTTGGTCTTCCTCTAGTCCTCTTTCCTGGTGGTTTTAAACCCAGCATCCTTCTGCCGATGTACTCGGTCTCTCTCCTCTGTACATGTCCAAACCATCGCAGCCTGGCCTCTCGGACTTTATCTCCAAAACCTCTAACATGTGCTGTTCCTCTGATATACTCATTTCTGATCCTGTCCATCCTGGTCACTCCCAGAGAGATCCTCAGCATCTTCATCTCTGCTACCTCCATCTCTGTTTCCTGTCTTTTCCTCAGTGGCACTGTCTCTAGACCAAACAGCATGGCCACTCTCACCACGGTTTTGTACACTTTTTCTTTCATTTTATCTGAAACTCTTCTGTCACACATCACACCTGATACTTTCCTCCACCCGTTCCAGCCTGCTTGAACACGCTTCTTCACCTCTTTTCCACACTCTCCGTTGCTCTGGACTGTTGATCCTAAGTACTTAAAATCTTCCACCTTCTTTAAGATACACTAAGCTACATTCAAATTTATTAATCTAAAGTAAGTAAGCTACATCAAGTTGCATTTAGTAACATTAAGCTTCATTAAACTATATTAAGCTGTATTAAGCTGCATTAAACTACAATAAGCTGTATTACAGCCACATTAACCTGTATTAAGCTACATTAAATTGTATTAAGCTACATTTGCTTTGTTAAGCTTTCCAGCTGCTTAAAGCTTTTCAGCCATCTTTTGTTTTTAGCTATGTACAGCTTTTTCAACTTTGTTTTTAGAATTTTGGCATTACAGTTTACTTATCTATTCTTTCAACAGAAAGGCATTTCAGTTTAAAATAGGTAAAGAATGAAACTCACCCAGCTGTTTTGTTAAAACAGTTTCACAGCTAGTATTGCAATTTCCCCATTGTGGTACTAATAAAGATTTTCTTGATTGTTGATGTAATTCTAGTTCTTCCTCCAAAGCATAAAATAAAAAATACTTCAAATTTTTTTTTTAAAAATTATGTGGATGTTTGGACCATAACAAGTGGAGGCTTAGAATGCCTGAACTTTTCAGAACTTTTTATCTTCTAATATTGATATACGTATGTGCCTTTGATTTGTCACCAAAGTGACAATAATTTAAACCTTTTAAAGAAATTGCATTAGTATTTCTGTCCCCTCTCATGTGACAACAGACAAGCGGTTTCTACATTGATGATGCATTTCACGCGATAGGAATCATTTCACACACTCCGGTGACACTCACTCCTCCTCTAGCTGCTTCCTTCCAGAAAAACAACTAAACAAATGTGACAACATAAGTTGTTATAACAAACTACATGATAAAATTGATTCATTGACCAATCAACAATGATTAGCTGATGTAGCTGTGGCGCTTGTGCACTTCAAAATGATTGACAAATTCCAGTTTTCTGTTGAGGTATGCAGCCTTGTCATTTCCATGTTGTTGGTGCTCAACCAGCTTTAATTAAGAGAGTCCTTTTGAGATTAAAATTCTGTTCACATGAGTGTTTTTCTTACAAGCCACTAAAAATTTCATTCATTTTTATTTCAAATTGGCAGCTCATATGAGACAGGTACAGACAAAAAGACAACTGTTGCGATCTTAACCTGGCTTTAAAATATTTTAAAGATCCTCTCTTTGGAGGGGTCAGAGTTAATAAAAGTCATTCTTCCCCAAGACGTCGGCAAAAGGAATGATGATTAGAAAACAAACCATACAATTACAATCATAAATGTAAGAAGGCTACTAATTTAAGCTATGTCTCCCAATTTTTCTTCTCCATTTCACAGTAAGGACTGACCTGGAACTATTGCTAAGAAAAAGAAAACGCCACAAAGCAATTGACTTCTACTTTATAAATAGGGGATCTTGTCCAAATTCCAAGGTTTTGGAGCTGTTGTTATTCATGTTCTCTGGCGTTGGGAACAGTTTTAGGTGCTAAGGTCAAAGTTGGTCGGATCAGCAGTTTTCTAAAAACAATAAAACAATGGAAAACAAAAGTTAATTAGAATCTTGTTTGTCCAATTATGTCTAATCAACAATAGGGGAAACTTCTTACCTTCTTCACTTATTTTCTACAATTCAAACTAGCAAACTTGTTTAAAAACATGAAGAAAAAAGTTTCATCTTTTTGATGCCTTAGCGTTTATTGAGAAAACAAAATGGATAGTTAAAACTTTTTTGATTACATTTAATTGTCGTGAGAAATTTACCTGAAAGTGACCCAGGCCTGATTCTTCCAGGTTATGCTGGTAGAAATAAAGAAGCTTCTACTTTAAACCGGACGAAGAGCCTGGAAACAGAGGGAATGAATAAATAATCCTATTTAATTTGGAATGTCCAGCATATATGTGATGTTACCATGAGCTGGCAAGGACTGTGCGTCTGATAGGTCGAGAGGAGGTCTGTAGAACACTGCAGAAGAAACTAAAGGAGAAAGAAAGTTATTCCACCAGGTCCAGTGTGATCTCTGGCTGCTGTTATGACTCTAAGAAACATTTTTAGATATGAACAAAATTACAAATTACAGCTAGCTCCATGCAGGAGAAATCATTGTATATTTACATACGACTGCTTTAATAAGCAGAGTTGAACAAGGGACATAGCAGATCTAACACATCCGGCCTACTGGAGACCATCTCTTGCTTTATTCCATTACCAGCAAGATCCTCACTCTTGCTGGTGAGGATTAAACCAATATTTGTTGGGGTTTTTTTCATTTTTTATTTCATTGATTTAATTTTAAATTTAGGAAGTTTATTTCTTATTTATTGCACTTAAATATTAAGTGCTTTTCATTCATTTCATGACTTCATTCTTATTTAATGAAGTCATTTAATTTAACACACTTTGTCCAAGATGATGCGGGGGTGGGGGGGCTCTATTGAAGTACAATAGGTTTACTGATTAAAGTGTTAAATGTTTAGCTATAAAAAGATTGCCCACATTGTACGGCCATGTGAACGGTTGTGATTCATTCTGTTGTGGGAGACGGTGGCCGCGTGGTTAGAGCGTTCGCCCGCGGACCGGAAGGTCGCGGGTTCGCGTCCCACGGAGAGCACGTCTAGGGTCCTTGGAGAAGACACCTAACCCCCGCTTCTCCCACCATTGGCGCCGTTGAAGGGCAGCCTGCTGCGGTGTAAGGAGTGCAGCAAACAAATTTCCCCGGTGAGGGATGAATTGAGTAATTCATTCATTTATTTAATTTGTGGGTGAAACTAGAGATTTACACTGCACCATCAGTAAGAAGACTGTTTAATTCTGTTGTTTAATAATAAAAAAAATAATAATAAAATCTTAACCTCTTTACATTTTTGGATTTTATTTTAAAACCTACTATAAAAAAATATGTCCCTTTGGGGCTTGATAAAGTGTACCTTATCTAATAGCCTTTATAAATCTGTTTATAGTCTGAAATTTTATGATCACATAAATTTTCATCCATAACATTTAACAATTATTACTTTTAACACATCCTTTAGAGCAGGTGTGTAAAACTTTGATCCTTGAGGGCTGAAGGTTTGATACCACTAATTAAGTTTAAGCTCAGTCATTTTGAAGGCCTTGTGTACATGTGAGGTGAATTTCAGAGCAGTTGCTTGACCTTACAACACAAGAAATTAAGATTAGGACTCAATGAACAGCCCGCATAGGTTTAAGTAAAGTTTAATTTTTCAGCTAGGCCTGTTAGTGAATGACACACATCCAGTTTGGTGCAATGTGTAGTCCAATCCTGCAAGGTCAGACTGTTCCCATTGAGTGAAAAAAACAAAAATATCTGTCAGGCAAAGTAAGAGCAGTATTCTGGAGAGTACCTTTTAACAAAGACAAAAAAAATCCATTTAGTTTTGTGCAGGGTTGCATTTATTTCCCCCACACAAAGTTTTTCCCAAATGCCTGAGACTAATAATAATGCATTTTATTTGTTTTGCATTTATTCAAAAATCTCAAAGTGCCTAAAACTACTTTAAAATGATCGCATTATTATCATTTAAACATTTCACTCTGACAACTATCACCTAGTGTCAGAGTAATATTATTATGACAGAGTTTATAAATGTTTGAGAAAATCGACATGCTGATTGTTTAATGGATCTAGATTACTTTCAAATTTATGACTGAAAGTCAAAAAGAAGGGGGATTGAAAACAGATTGAAAACGCTGACTTCCCTTTTTAAATGGGCGGAGCCAAGACCAAACCAGGAAATTTATACAACAATGTGCCGTTCAATAATAATTTTAAATCTACTTTCCTCCAGATGAAAACAAATAGTGTTGATAAAGGCTCGCGACAGCCTTAGCCCGTACGACCTTGGCTAACGACCCCGCTTAAGAAAAACATCTTACAAATGTGCTCTTGATCCATGTTTTATTCAACAAACTGCTCCTCTTCTTCTTCTTTCAGCATTTCCCTTCAGGGGGCGCCACAGCAAGTCAGTTTCTTCCATCTAACCCTATTTGCTGCATCCTCTTCGGTCACACCAACTATCTTCATGTCTTCCTTCACTGTATCCATGAACCTCCTCTTTGGTCTTCCTCTAGTCCTCTTTCCTGGTGGTTCCAAATCCAGCATCCTTCTTCTGATGTACTTACTCTCTCTCTCCTGCACAAGTCTAAACCATCTCAGTCTGACCTCTCTGACTTTAAAACCTCTAACATGTGCTGTTCCTCTGATCCTGTCCATCCTGGTCACTCCCAGAGAGATCCTCAGCATCTTCATCTCTGATACAAACATTTCTTACACACATACTTGTATGTGTGTATGTATTACACACATTTCTTCACCTCTTTTCCACACTCTCCATTGTTCTGGACTGTTGATCCTAAGTACTTAAAATCTTTCACCTTCTTTATCTCTTCTCCCTGTAATCTCACTTTTCCATTTGGCTCCCTCTCATTCACACACAATTTTGAGAATAACATAAATATCAGATATTGGAAGTTGCTGCTTCAGTTGTTATAATAACATATAACAATGTCAGTGGCGGCTGGTGAAAACAATGTTTGGGGAGGCACACATTTGAAGTTCAATTTTTTTGTGTATTATTATTTATTTCAAACATTGGATAAGTGATTTGCGATGTTCAAACACTGTGCTAATGGCACGGCTATGGAAGTTCCACATAACCGGAAGTTTGCAGGTTCGATTTCCACTGAGTTCACGTCTAGGGTCCTTGGAGAAGACATCTAACCCTCCGTTTCTCCCACCATTGGTGCCGTTGTGGCAGCCTGCTGCATTGTAGTAGTGCAGCACACAAATTTCCCTGGTGAGGGATAAATAAAGTATGTAGAAAAATGAATAAATAAATAACAGTGCTGGTAGTCTACGAGCCACTACTTCTTCCACAACAGTGGTACATTTGGGCGATTTTGAAAAAAAAAAAACGTAGAAAATCCACCTAAATCTGAAAAAATAAAGTCCTCACTTGAGATTCCTTTGTACATTTAAATGTATTTAATGTATTTATTTATTACATTTAAATTTAATATATTTAAATAGTTCCTTTAAATACATTGCCCTTCTCAATAAGTTCTCTTAAGACATCGTCTAATGAAGCAGCAAAATCCACAAGTCCACAAAATATACAAGGATTCTCAGATGTTTCACTCTCATCATGACCACGCTAAGCCAACAAATGCAGAACTTTTAGTCACCTCCTTATTGTGTTTTCGAACTCCAATTCTGCATCCTTCATTTAGCTGGGCTAAGCTAGCTCTGCCGAATAGTCTTAGCTTCATGCTGTTATCCAAAGTTTTCATGCCGTTTGCACCAGTGACGTGCGGTGAGGTTCATGCCTGGGGAGGCACTGACTCCTCAAGAGTTACATTTACAATTGTAAGAACTAAAAAACACATCTTATTTCCGTATTCATCCAACAGCATCCAACTACTGATAATGTTTCATATCTTATCAGCATTTCTCTTTTAATTAAACTCACAGAAAGACACAGGAACAGATTTGTTTCTTTTATCGCAATGGTTAGAGTTTTAGGAAATTCATATAAACTATCAACAAAATAAAGTACAGAGATTTCATTTTGACCAACAGTAATAATTTCTGTTATTTTTTAAATTTTAAACTCTGGTGTTTAAAATAAAAGGGAAAAAATCCTTTCTGGAAAAACTCTTTATGAACAAACATGTATTTATATTATTATTCCCATTTTATTATCTTTTTTAAAACCAAACAGAACCAGTTGTGTCCTTACTTTTACTTATAAATGAAGTCCATCCGTTACAGGGAGAAGAGATAAAGAAGGTGGAAAATTTAAGTACTTAGGATCAACAGTCCAGAGCAATGGAGTGTGGAAAAGAGGTGAAGAAGTGTGTGCAGGCAGGCTGGAACAGGTGAAGAAAAGTATCAGGTGTGATGTGTGATAGAAGAGTTTCAGATAAAATGAAAGGGAAAGTGTACAAAGCCGTGGTGAGAGCGGCCATGCTGATTGGTCTAGAGACAGTAGCACTGAAGAAAAAACAGGAAACAGAGATGTTTGTAGCAGAGATGAAGATGCTGAGGATCTCTCTGGGAGTGACCAGGATGGACAGGATTAGAGGAACAGGATAAGACAAGGCAAGGAAACGGTTTGTGATTACGCCATTCGTTTCCGCACGTTGGCGGCGGAGAGCGGGTGGGGTCCCACTGCCTTGTATGATACCTTCCTGAAGGGACTGGCTCGGCACATTCAGGAGCTGTTGGTGCCGCTGGATCTACCACCGGACCTGGATTCCCTCATCGCACTTGCGATACGTACAGATAACCGGGGACGCCAGCTGTCTCGCCAACAGCATTATAGATCTACTGGAGTGGGGTTGTCTCACACCTCAGCTGAACGAGAAGTCCACCATTCTCAAGTCAACCCACATCGTCGTTCACCCAGGGAGGATGAAACTGAACCCATGCAGGTGGGTCGGGCACGACTGTCCACTGAGGAACGGAGATTGCGCCGGCGGGAAGGTCGGTGTTACTACTGTGGGGAGCGGATTCACCTTGTTTCCTCCTGTCCGATGATGAAATCTACAACGGTGAGTCAGTTCTCCACTACTGCTCATTCCACGCGGAGCTTCACGTCTGTAGAGATAACTCACCACGACAACACCGTAGAACTCACAGCACTCATAGATTCTGGCGCTGATGAGAGTTTGATGTCTTGGGATCTAGCTAACAGTTTGGGACTGTGTACAAAATTGCTAAGAAAACCCATCCAGGCCAGAGCTCTCGATGGGAAAGGACTGTTTAACATAATTCACGTCTCTGAACCTCTTCTGGTTTCCATTGAGAAACACAAAGAATTGATGAACTTTTACTTGTTCAGATGTCCGTCTAAGACGCTAATTCTGGGGCACCCGTGGTTGTGCAAGCATAATCCCCAGATAGACTGGAGTACAGGAATGGTTTTGAGATGGGGCCAGGTTGTGAGAAACAGCATAATTGCATCACTAACCTGAAACAATGCATTACTGTTAGTAATCCAGTTTCTGCTCATCCCACTTCAGGTCCAAGAACCGCAGACCTGAGTACGGTGCCAGTCTGCTACCACCATCTGGGAGAAGTTTTTAGTAAGTCTAAAGCTCTAAGTCTTCCACCTCATCGCCCATATGACTGTTCTATAGATCTGGTTCCAGGTTCCACCATTCCAAAGGGGCGTCTTTTCTCAATCTCCGCTCCTGAACGAGACGCACTGAACAAAAACATCGACACATCTCTCGTAGCAGGTCTTATACGTCCGTCCTCCTCTGCAGCAGGAGCGGGATTTTTCTTTGTGGGGAAAAAGGATGGATCTCTCAGACCCTGCATTGATTACAGTGCTCTCAATAAAATTACAATAAAGAATCGATACCCCCTTCCTCTCCGCTGTCTTTTACCAGCTCCAGCAGGCCAAGGTGTTTACCAAGCTTGACCTACGCAATGCATACCACCTGGTCAGGATTAGGGAAGGGGATGAGTGAAAAACTGGATTTAATACCCCTAGGGGTCACTATGAATATCTGGTCATGCCTTTTGGCCTCACAAACGCTCCTGCAGTGTTTCAAGCGATGATCAATGATATCCTAAGAGACTTCTTGGATCACTTTGTTTATGTTTACCTGGATGACATTCTCATTTATTCCCCTGACTTGGAGTCTCACAAAATCCATGTCACTAAGGTCCTTCAGCGTCTCTTGGAAAACGACCTCTACGTCAAGGCAGAGAAAAGCGAGTTTCATGCCACGACAATCTCCTTCCTCGGCTTTATAGTGTCAGCCGGTAAGGTAGAGAGATGGATCCTGCCAAAGTGAGTGCTGTGATGGATTGGCCAACGCCGGTGAGCCGCAAGAAACTACAACAGTTTTTAGGCTTTGCTAACTTCTACAGATGGTTTATCAGAGGTTTCAGCACCGTGGCTGCTCCGCTCCATGCTCTCACGTCTCGTCAAGCGTTGTTCAGATGGACACCAGATGCTGAGACAGCATTTCAGACTCTTAAGCAATGCTTCTCTTCGGCTCCGGTGCTCACACTTCCAGATCCTCGCCGCCAATTCGTGGTTGAAGTGGATGCCTCTAACGAGGGGATTGGGGCGATCCTTTCCCAGCGGTCAGAAATCGACAGCAAAATCCACCCCTGTGCTTTCCTGTCTCGGCGACTGTCTAAGGCCGAACGTAACTATGACGTTGGCAACCGGGAGTTGCTGGCAGTTAAGGTGGCTCTGGAGGAGTGGTGGCATTGGCTGGATGGAGCGGCCCATCCCTTCATTGTCTGGACAGACCATAAGAACCTTGAGTATATCCGTAATGCAAAGAGACTTAATTCTCGCCAGGCCAGGTGGATGTTATTTTTTAACCGCTTTTCTTTCTCCTCATCTTACAGGCCGGGGTCCAAGAACATCAAGCCTGATGCCCTGTCTCGTCTATACGACCCCGAGCCTGTTGCCAAGGAACCAGAGCCTATCCTTCCACGAACCTGTGTGGTTGGAGCGGTGACTTGGCAGATAGAGAATGAGGTCAAGCAGGCCAACAGTGGGACGCCTTTGCATAGTGGATGTCCGGACAATCGTTTATTTGTCCCTCCGGCGTTACGCTCAAGGGTAATTCATTGGGCCCACGCCTCACTGCTTTCTTGTCATCCAGGTGTCCGGCGGACTATGTACAGCATCTCGAGGAGATTCTGGTGGCCGTGCATGGAGAAGGAGGTCCGGGAGTACGTGGCAGCATGTTCAGTCTGTGCCAGAAACAAAACCTCATCCAGGGCCCACATGGGACTGCTTCAACCACTTCCCATTCCCTCTCGCCCATGGGCTGAGATGTCCATGGACTTTGTCACAGGGCTTCCGGTTTCTCAAGGTAACAACACTGTACTAACTGTTGTTGACAGGTTTTCAAAGATGGTCAGGTTTATTACCCTGTCCAGACTGCCTTCGGCCAAAAAGACGGCTGAAATAATGATGAACCACGTCTTCCGATATCATGGTTTCCCTAAGGACATTGTTTCTGACCGGGGGCCTCAGTTTGTGTCCAGGTTCTGGAGGGAGTTTTGCGACTCATCGACGCCAGGGTCAGCTTGACCTCTGGTTATCATCCGGAATCCAACGGCCAGACTGAACGTCTCAACCAACAGCTGGAAACTGGTCTCAGGTGTTTGGTCTCCCAGGACCCCTCAACATGGAGCAAGAACCTGGTCTGGGTGGAGTATGCCCACAATTCCTTGATTACCACAGCCACGGGTATGTCCCCATTCAAGTGTGTTTTTGGTTATGACCCTCCCCTTTTTGCAGACCTGGAGCCGGAGGTCTCTGTTCCATCGGCCCACGCCCTAGTTCGGCGCTGTCGCAGCATTTGGGCTGCCGCCCGCCAAGTTCTGCTCCGCCAACGAGGACGTGTTAAAAAGGCTGCCGATCGTAGGCGTTGTCCTGCCCCAATCTATCGACCCGGACAGCGGGTGTGGCTCTCCACCAAGGATCTCAACCTACAAGTGCCCTGTAGAAAGCTGGCTCCACGGTTTGTAGGTCCATTTCCCATTACCAAGGTTGTTGGTCCGGCGGCTGTTCGCCTTCTTCTGCCTCGGTCCCTCCGTGTTCATCCTACCTTCCACGTTAGCAAGGTGAAGCCAGTGGTGAATAGTCCACTTGTCCCTCCAACTGTGCCCCCACCGCCGCCCAGAATGATCGGGGGTGGCCCAGTGTACACTGTAAGGGAGATTTTGGATGTCCGACGCAGGGGTCGGGGGTGTCAGTTTCTGGTGGACTGGGAGGGGTATGGTCCTGAGGAGCGGGAGTGGATTCCAGAGCGGTTCATCTTGGACAAATCTCTCCTAAAGGACTTCTACAAGTCTCGTGGTCCTGGACCGTCCAGTGCCGGTCTTTGAGGGGGGGGTACTGTAATGTCTTGTGTTTTGCACTTCCTGTTTTATTTTGAAAACAAACTTTCCTCTTGTTTCATGTTTGTTACTTCCTGCCCTAGTGTGTTTCCCACAGCTGTGCATGTTCAATTGTCCCTCATTGTTTCCACCTGAGTTCCCCTTCCTTTTGTGTTAAATAGTCCTTGTCTCCCCTTGTCCTGTGTCAGAGTGTTTTGGATTATGTTCATGATCTGCCTGTTGGATTAAACCTTTGTAAAGAACTCTGCATCTGAGTCCTACTTATTGTTGGTTCCTGACAAATACAGTAAGAAGAGAAGACTTTAAATCCAATTTATTATTGGTGAACTGTGCCTCATGAGGCCAGGTGCATCATTAAAAAAGTAAATAACGGTTAGGGTTCTTTGGTATTTGTCAATTTCTCTGTTGTGGATTTGCTCCTTCGCTTGCCAAATTTAGCTAGCTTGGTTTGGCAGAGCGAGCTCCCGGTAGCCACACTCGCAACAGAGGAACTTGCCTGAACATGTTTGACGTTTAGATGGTATGTCAGGCTGGAGTTGCTCCAGTCGCAGGAGAACTCCTTTTTGAAAAAAAAAACACAAATTACTACATTTACCACGTTTACTACGTCTATTATTTTTATATAAGAACTTGCCATTCAGTGGCCCGACTCAGGGGCAAACCCATAATTTTCTAAAAGGTGGGGGGTGCGTGAAGGGGTATTTCCCATCCTCTCCTCGCCCCTCCACCTGAACATTTTCAAAAATTAATTTTCCTGCATTTTGGTGCCTATTTTGCCCAAAGTTTATGATAATTAAAGTAGTAAGAACTTTTTGTGGACCAAAGGGGGGGAGCGTGCAACCCAACGTTACATTCCCCCCAAATCCACCCCCGCAACTGTTTCATCCTCCTGAGTCTTGTCTATGTCTGTTGTGTTGGACCACTGCTGCTTCGTTAATTTGCCAGCGTATGCGATATAGCACGGCCAAGAAAACTACAGGTCCTTCAATGAGCCAAAACTCAAATGCGCAAGCGTTGCCTCGCCATTGTTATTACGTCATAATTAATTGCATTAATTTCTTAAACGTGTTAAAATGCTGCGTAATTAATTAATCGAATTAACGCATTAAAATGACAGCACTAGGTTTTTTTTTCATATGTGTCGAGGAATGTAACAAAGTAATTCTATTACGTGGATAGTCTGCTTTACAATAAGATACAAATGCACTCAACACTTCCGCTTTCAGCAACAACTGAGAGCAGGAACATTTTTATGTCGTCCTGTTGGACTTGTTCATTAATTTGTTGTGTTTGTACACATCTTGAGCGATTTTTATCTGACAATAGTTGAGCAAAGATGCCAAGTTTTTGGCTTCAGAAAGAGGGAGATCTGATAGCGGTCTCTGTGGGCATGCTCACCCGGAAAAAATTTGATATTTAAACATTGAATGGTGCATTCTGGATATTAGTTGGCTACAAATTTATACAAATGGCACCGTAGCCTAATATTAATATCTAAAATCCTGAATTTTATCCACAATACACTGCAGTGTGCAGAGCATTGTATTGATATTAAATTATAGCACTCGGTATACAACAGTGTACAATAGGCTACAGTAGTGTTCAGTTCACATCAATTCATGGCTATGGTTCAGCACTACTGTAATTTGTGACTTCTGCCAGATAAACACCAGAAAACTGAAAGGGTATCACTGTCACCAGTACGGTAGTACTGTATACCTTCAACAAAAACAATACTGCCAATAGACAATGCAGACCGCTAGGCTACTGGCCTTGTAACCACGAAATGGGGAACATTTCCCACAAAACTTCAAGCTTGACATTACTACCACAGTACAAGGTAATCTGAGTTTGTGATTCCAGAGAAATTACCCAACTCTCAATCTGCATTTACTTTCTCCACAGAAGAAACACCCCACAAAGCTGGAAAGGTACAAGTTCAGGTCAGGAATCTCACCAGTGAGGGCTCCGTTTCATCTTTCTGGAAGAAGATGACTTCTTTTCCTCCTTAAAAATTACCCTCTTGAAACAACACATCAACTAGATGCGTACCTTGGGTCCTCAGGAGACACATCAGAAGTCTTGAAATCTTCCCCTGCTGTGTTCCAGGTGTCACGCAGGCTGAATGTGGCACTCCCAACCTTAGCAACCTGTGAAGGACTATTCAGTGTTGCCGGACTCGTCTTTAGCCCGAGAAGAGCACAAATTGCCTCAACGAACTTTGAAAAGCAGCTGCTTTTGAGGCTTAACAAAGCCTTTTGGCATTTTTTTTTTACATTGAGTGTGCTTGTGTCTGCTGAAGTTGGTTAAATTTGGTGATGCAGAGTGAAGCTTGGTAGCTGAAGGGACGTTACATGAAGCTTTGCTTGTGTTAATACATTTGTGTTCATTAATCAATTTCCAAAAAGGTTATTAAGAAAAAAAAATGTTTTATTCATGAAGTTTTACACCCCAACACTTAAGTATTTAGTTATCATATTTTCTGCTCCTTGAAGCATGTGATAATAAATATGTTCCTACGTTTTTGTTAATGATATTTCTTTTTCCCTGAAAATTACTTTTACTTTTCCACCTTAATTAGTTTTGACAATAGATAACTTTTTACTTTTACTTAAGTAAAAACTTCAGTTGATACTTCTACTTTTACTAAAGTAGGTTTTTAACTCGGTATCTATACTTCTACTTGAGTAGAAAATGTTGGTACTTTTGACTCCTCTGTTTTTTTGCACTGAGTAGGAAATATGCAGTAAACAAACGGCAGGGGAGTACCGGGGAGTCTGGCATTTCTTTCTTGACAGAAATTATCAACACAATTTGTATTTTTTATCATCTTTCAAATGTATTTCTGATTGGTCGATAATGTTAAACTTCTACAATAATACTACTATTATAATATATACAAACTATCCTTCGCATCCGTTCCCTTTAACTATGAATGTACCCATCTGAACCGATGAACATGAGCTGCTCAAATAGTGTGTCTGAGAGTGAGCATCTCTCTGGGTGAAAGATTTACCCATTCTCCCTCTTCGGTCCCTCAACCCCCCAACGCTGAACAGGCGCGCCACTGGAAACTGCCAAGTGTTTAGCAGCTAGTTTTGCTGCGCAACCACAACCAAAGCCATTATTCAAGAGTCACAATTTCTTATGGAAAGTTTTATCACTGTCTACAACTTGAAGAGATTCCAGAGTTTTTGAATATGTTCAGCCACCCAGAAGGCAATAAAAGACGCAGGAGAAAAAGAAAAACAAACCGACTGTCAAGGATAAAAGCTCGTGACAGCTTCGCAGCCCCACTAACCCTTTTAAAAGTGCTCTCACACAATGTTTTACTCAACAAACTGCTGGTTCAAATGAATAATAGACAGCCTTCCGATTCAATTTTCTTGCTTTTATTATAGTGTTTAGCCTGCTTGACAGTTTTCCAATAACGCGAAATGATTACTTTTTAATAAAAAATTTGGGATGTATTTTGTTTCAGTAAGATCCCAGCTAGATTTTAAAATAAACTGTGTATGGTAATCAAATGATACACGTTCTCCTGGCTCTGCATTATGGTGGGTTATGGTGAAGAGGAAATCACACATTTCCAACATATTGGTGAACATGAAAATATTTTTGAACTTCCTGCTTTTTCACTGGAGATTTTGTAGATTTGGAATCATTCTATAAGTGTAATCTTAATCATGAAACACAGTATATGAATTGGGTGCAGTTAGATGGTTATAGCTTTCTAAAGACATTAATGGAGTCAACTGTGTGAGCCTGAGAGAATAAAGCAGTAAGTAAAATTTCGGTTTTCAGTTTATATAGCAATGCGTTGTTTGCCATAAAGTCCAATGTAAATCACCAAGTTGGAGTTCTTTTATTTCTTATTTCATGGCATTAAGGTTATTCTGATGAGCCATATCAAGAAGTTATGGGCAAGATTAGTCAAAGCTAGACTATTGGCACACCGGCACAACCCTGGTTTCATGCCAAAAGATAATTTTACAGACACAGTACTGCAGAACAAATGGAGAAAGGAGTGGAATGAAGTTTAGCCACAGTACGTGTGTGATTAAGGGGGACTCAAGCGAATGAGTGAGGTTACAGGCAGAGTAGAAAAAGAAAATTCTTAGGAAATTTGGTTACTACCCTGGAACATTGGGTGTGAAAAAGCATATGCAGGGAAACTGCAAAAGGGGAGTTACGTGGCGTTATCAAAGTAAACAAGTATAAAACTGTGATGACAGCAGTTGTGTAGTTTGGTCTATTTACAGCAAGGGAAAAACAGGAGTCAGCGCTAGGGGAACCAAAGATGAAGATGCTCAGGTTCTCTTTGGGATGAACAGGTTCAGGAATGGGTGCATTGGGGGGAGCGGAGGCAACCACAATAAAATAAAAAAGTAGTGGAGAGATAAAGGCGCTTGTTTGAATTTAAGGGGTAATTCAATTTCAGCATCAAGGACTTGTTTTAACCGAATGCTTTGATTAAGAATCTTTTCTCAAACAACTTTGGATTCCAGACAATAGTCAGACCAATAGCACTTAATCCCAATACAAAGTTAAATCATTTGTGACTGTAATGAAAAAGAAAAAAAAAAACTTGAAATTTGTACATTTTCTAAAATGGTTTACTTCTTTTTTTGTTTTTGTGTGTCCTGTCTACTTCCTCTCCACTTTTGGTTTGGGGGCAGGGCCCTGCCTGACTTACCAGAAGAGAGAGCAAACCCTTTTGTTGTTTTGTGGTAATTTTAGTATTCTAGAGGACAAAGCAGTAACATCTTTAAATTTAGACAATAAAAAATTGTGCATAGTTTTTTTCCAGGGCTGTAGTTACCAGAAAACCAAAAGAGAGACAAATTGAACAGCTAATTTCCAACTTATTGCAAGCTCAAGTTTTATGCTGTTGGGGCAATATTAACGAATCAACATGCTGACTTTTTTGTGGGAACTTCCTTTTCTGGTGGGTGGGGCTACAACCGGTCCAGAAAGTGCATACATACACATGTTTAAGGTTGGACTCTGATTAAGTATCATTTTTATTAGATCAAACGTCAGGAATTTATTAAGATTCTGCATTGTGTCAAACTCTGGTTTGCAAGCACGGCCACGCCCATTTTGCAAGAATTACCATTTCTTTTGCAGTTTCATCAACTTGTCTACGTCTCGTACACATGTACATACTCTCACAATTATGCTTCATTTCTTGAAAAAGATCTTGAAAAAGATATCTTTAGATATCTACATAAAAGTAGATATTTAAAGTAGATAGTCAAAGTACTGCGTCAATGATACTGTTTACATTAGGCTGTAAACAGCGACTCATCACGCCTCCAAGTTCTACTTTTGCATTGACCAAAAATTTGCATATCTCTGGATTTGAGATTGAAATGCAATATGCATATAACTGTAACACAAATTTATGTGCGGAAAAGTTGTTGTACATGAAAATCAAAATTATTTTTAAGCATTTTACCAAACGTCGAAACAAAAATTCTGAAAGTGTCAGGAAAAACTCTTCATCTTGATAATTTCATCCCACACTTGTTATCAACAAGAGTGGAATTTTTAGGGGAATTAAAGTATTATGCCTATAAAATGCCAAAATGGCAACTCTGAGAAAATATGGACAATTACCTGTTCTGGTTTGAGCATTCTTTCAAGAGGATTGTGTTTTACAGGTGTACTAAATTTTACAACTTTCTCCTTACGGCGTACTCAGGACACAATTTGCCGCGTAGTTGCACAGTGAAGGCCAGAATTTGTAAGAAAATGTTAATCTTAATGTTACACATGCTTCGAAATGAAAATGGAAGAGGTCATTTTGACGAAGGGGAAGAAAACTCTGTGCAGGTCGCCAGCTTTCAACTATTGGTCAGAAGCTCCTAGTGGAAAAAAGTTTGCGAAGGAAGTTTTCCTGTCAAAGAACAAACATCAAATGATCAAATATAAGATTTTTTAAAAAATAAGATATATTTTGAATTGTGTGACTTTTTCACAATTAGTTCATCATTAGGCATTGTTTACAATTAGGATGAATGAAACTTCAATAAGTCTTATTGTTTTGCTGCTCAGTGACCAATATGAGTGGAATTATTAGCAAACAACCCAAAGAGCTGACAGTAATAAGAAATATGAAATCCAAGTTCAATCATTTAATTTCTGTAAGCCGTGTTTTAGCTGGAACTACGTCCATTTGGGTGGTGCGCTAGAGATTCCCACAGACTAGAAAAGGAAACTCGGCCTTTTTTGTGGAGAACATTTAAAATGAGGCCTAAAAGCATTTTCAGTGAGATAAAAAAAAAACTTACAGAAAACTGGGTGCAGGCAAATCCCAAATATAGTTAGCTAAATCTTGCCTACACAGTAACGAACAGCAAATCTAACAAACATGTATGTCATTTTATTCTTTAGACCGGAATCCCATTGAAGCGGTGCACTGGGAGCACTATGAGTGTATTTGAGATGTTTTTCCATTCAGATACAAACTTCTCAGTCACACATTTTTCTTAAAACACTAACTTTAGAGAAATAAAATTTTACTAAAGTTTTTTAAATTAAATACAAATGTTTTATTTTCTTATCATTAATCATCTTGTCATGCTGGTCAAATTAACTTTTTATGTATGTTCACGATGGGTTGTTGTGTCTGTTGTTCTTACAGCGCATGACTGGATTAGTTTTTTTCTGTCCGCTGCCATCTTTTGACTTTAATGGAGCTCATATTTTACTTATTCCATTTACAATGTGCAACGCTGCTGTAACAAAATGATCCCTGTCTTTATTTTACCGTTTCTAAATAAACTCTCTTCACTCGTCTGAGAATTTATTTCATCATTGATGTGCAGCTCTGTTACGCCTTTATTTTATTTAAATGTCTTGCTGCGCTAATATTTTTCTGAAAATAAGAAAAGATCTCTGTGGATGTTTTATTCAATGTCTGATGATAACTGACATCACTACATTTGCAGTTAACATTAGAAATGTAACTCTTCTCAAAGCTACTGTGAGTGGCACTCTAACAACGCTATTTAGCATTTAAAAAACACAAGTTACAGCACAAACCTCTGCTTTTACTGAAAACATTTTTATTTACTTACTGGTAGTCTTCCACAAATGGAAACAAGCCAGTGTTTTTCCGGTGTCTTCTTTCGTTGGTCTCAAGCCCGGATAAATACAAACGGTTAAGTCAAGAAGGGCATCCGACGTAAAAACTGCACCACACAACAATTGCGCAAGTTAGGCCAATAATTTCCATAACGGGTTGGTTCAGGACCAGGTTCACAACGACCGCCATCGGTGCTGCTGACCTGCAGGGTGGTGGTGGAATTGGATTGATGTTGGTGTACGAAAAAAAGACCAAGGTGCGACCATAGAAAGAGACAAAGTTCAAGGACTGAGATTAGCCACTTTGAATGTTTGAACAACGACAGGTAAAGGTAGACAGTTAATTGACATAATGAAGAGGTGCAAGGTACACGTATTGACTAGTTTAATGAAGTTGTGTACACAATGGTGTAAATTTTAGGTGCCCAGATATTTTAGGCAAAGTGTGATCTTGGTAAAAGTGACATCTGAAAAAGACCTTTATTATAACAAAACACACCTACACATACAGTATTCATACCCCTGCTCAGTCACAACTTTGTTTTAGAACACAGAGTGGCGGAGATGGCAAATAAGGATTATTTTACTGAGTTGTGTTACATGTTTACAGGCTAATCGCTTTTTGGAACCACACTGGTGTGGTACCAAAAAGTGATTTGCTGCTCAAATACTGAAAATACTCCAGTAAATGCATGTTCATTTGTCTAATTTTCAACTCTAAAAACTGCATATATAAACACCAAAACAATTTTTAAAAAGTGTATTCTATTGAAGAAATGTGTCAACTACATTTTTAGAAGATTATTTCCCACAAGTGCTTACAACGAGATGCCCTGGGTCCGAAAAATGTGGTTTTGTGTAAAAAGACGAATGATCAGCAGAAGATAGACTTGATAAAATGATGTTCTGGAATACATTTTAAAAAATTCAAAACAACATCAAGGTTTTCTATACAGTGAAAGGTATTGTAATCAGGGGGTGAATATTGTTGGTCCAATACTCAGGTTTAGCACCTGGGATGTTACTTGATGCTCACTGAGCTCCCGAGTTGAATGAGACTAACGAGGTGGCTAAACAAGGATGACATATCTATCTATATAACTTATTTAAAAATATTTATTGAATTAAAGATTAACTAAATATTTCTCATAAATATAATTTGTTTAACTACTTCATCAGGTTGGACCCCATGTTTTAACAGAGTTGTCTTTCCCAAAGCTGGTTTGACATAAGAAATAATAGTAGGACTCCTGGAGTGAGTTTGATCTTGATGCATATTCAAATGTTTCCTGTTTAAGAACTAAATGGCTTAGATAAGTTTCCACAGTGCTTTTGTCGGGATCTGAAGAGTTAAATAATCTGGGGGGTTTTCCCCCTCAACCCCGCAGGCCAAAATGTTTTTCCAGAAGTCACTTTTAAATTAAAAGTAAAATTTTCTGTCATGTAAATTGCATACTAGCAATTATTAAAATTTTACTAAAAAAGCCAAAAAAATTTTTTTTTTTCGCTAATAGAGCTTGGCGCTCTAAAAGTGGACGCTTTCAATTGACTGGAATGTTGATTAAATGTAAATATTTTAGTTAACTTAATTTCAGCTGAAGTAGCTCATCTCTTCAAAATATATTAAAAAATCCAACAAAATGTAGAGAGCTACACAAAACTGCTGCCATTACGAGAAGTGCATTTGAAAAAAAAAAAAAAAAGTTGTAGTCTACACCGCAACGCAAATGTGACTACATACTGTTTTTACGAGCAGTTATTTAACGTTTGGCGTCATAAGAAAAATTGTAGTTTTTAATGTGCATCTCACAGGACTTTTTATGGGGTTTTAGTTGTAATATGTTTTAGTTGGGGGAAAACAAACGTACATATTCACTCATTTCCTGTGTTTGTGCCAACATTCTTTTTCCAAACCATTACGCTTATTTGAAAGAGCCTATCCCATTTACTCACAAAAGGTGGCTGCTGACACAATGTTCTTCTAGTAACTTGAGAAGATCTGATGTTCAATCAATCATGAGAACAGGAACTTCCAGAAAATGTGTTGCCGTTTCTGAACGGCGACCAAGGTACTTCACAGTGTTTAACAGAGGGTAGCAACAGGCTGTGCATGTAAAAAACAACATGTTAGTACCCATGCCAAGTTTGATAACTTTGACAGAAAATAGAAGGGAGGATAGATTGAGGAATGGATAGCAGGGGTTGGGAAGAATTGTTGTTTAATCATTCATTATGTATGTCCTCTGTTGTTATATCGAATTCTGGTTTCAGTGTTTTACTGTCCCTTCACAGCTTGTTCCTGCTTTGTGTCTATGGAGAAAAGCATGCCTTTTGTTTTATCTCTGTCTCACTAGACAGCAAAACATTTAAAAACATTTTTGAACAAGAAGTCAATGCAGCTCTGTTGCTACAAGAATAATGAGAAATGAAGCATAATTGTGAGAGTATGTACATGTGCGAGTATGTGTATTTTCATGTGTACTACACTATGTGAGTGTACTGTATATTGTATGTACTTGAGTATGTGTGTAGGTATGCTAGAATATATGGTATGTAGAAGTGTGTGGATTAGAGCCCAACCAATTTACTGCTTGGCCAAATAAATGGCTGAAATTCCACGCTTGCAAGACATACCGTACCTAACGCCCTGCTCACATACAAAAGTGATGGGTCGGCGATGCATCGATTTGGGGAAAATTGGCAAATGTGAGCCATCTCACACATCGAGCGTTGTTCGACTCCCTTTTTGGTCTTTTGCAACAGATCGCATCTTTATCACTCTGAAATAAAATTTTGCAACCGTCGCGACAATCATCATGCAATAATCTGTAGGTTTTCGGTCGCAGATGTGACGTTAATCGACCAATTTTCCCTGATCAAAGAAACGTCATCATCTAGTCAGTGATGTGTCTCTCATCACCTGGAAATAAATTGCAGATGAGTACAATAGGTGCACGATTGTCTCCCAACTATCAACCTTCTTTATCTACCTTTTTAAAAAAGCTGATTTGTTTACTTTCCCAGAAGAACAAAGCTTCACTATCTCAACTAACAGAAACAATCTTGTGAAACACTTAAAATAAGCATATTTTTAAACTGAAAATAAACATCTTTTTTAACTGAAAATAAATATTTCCTTTTTTAACCTGAACCTGCGTTCCTGTCACAAGCAATATGTGCTGTTCAGGATGCGACCAAGAAGACGTCTTATCGCACTGCATCTTCAGCTTGGCCCTCAAGCTTCAGTTTAACACAAACATTGTATTTCTTTTTTACGCATTTTCTTCTCTGTATAATCTTGTTTGACTGTGTAGTCTTGAGAAAGTGAGGTGAACTGATGTACAACTAACGAAGTATTCACTATACTAAAGATGCGGAGGTTCCCTTCGCACAAGCATTGGCGATACATCGCCAATTGTGTCGGTTTTATGACTGCGAAGCATCGCCTAACAGTCTGCGACAGCCTTTTATCCGAGCTACTTCTATCACGTAGAATCTAAGACCAGGATCAAGCCAACTGTTTTTTCAAAATAAAATTACCTTTGTTGCTTATTCAATATTATTTTATATAACTTTTTACCAAGCAGCACTTTGCATTCATTTTACTTTTCTGATTATATACTGCACTTCTTCTTCTTTCGGCATTTCCCTTTAGGGGGCGCCACAGCAAGTCAGTTTCTTCCATCTAACCCTATCTGCTGCATCTTCTTCGGTCACACCAACTATCTTCATGTCTTCCTTCACTGTATCCATGAACCTCCTCTTTGGTCTTCCTCTTGTCCTCTTTCCTGGTGGTTCCAAACCCACCATCCTTCTTCCGATGTACTTACTCTCTCTCTCCTGCACATGTCTAAACCATCTCAGTCTTGCTTCTCGAACTTTATCCCCAAAACCTCTAACATGTGCTGTTCCTCTGATCCTGTCCATCTCCCAGAGAGATCCTCAGCATCTTCATCTCTGCTACCTTCATCTCTGTTTCCTGTCTTTTTCTCAGTGCCACTGTTTCTAGACCAAACAGCATGGCCAGTCTCACCACGGTTTTATACACTTTTGCTTTCATTTTAGCTGAAACTCTTCTATCACACATCACACCTGATACTATTCTCCACCCGTTCCAGCCTGCCTGCACATGCTTCTTCACCTCTTTTCCACACTCTCCATTGCTCTGGACTGTTGATCCTAGATACTTAAAATCTTCCAACTTCTTTATCTCTTCTCCCTGTAACCTCACTTTTCCATTTGGATCCCTCTCATTCACACACATGTACTCTGTTTTACTCTGACTAATCTTCATTCTGATTGTATACTGTTAAAATAAATACTGTAATTTCACGACCATTAGGCGCACCGTACGAAAAGGCGCAGTCTCAGTTATGTGCGCCATTGCTGTATTTAACACACACATAAGGCGCACCGTACGAAAAGGCGCAGTCTCAGTCACACACCGCCTTACAACAACACACACATAAGCATGCAAATGTGCGTATTAAACAATAGATCGGGAGCAAAACTGAGTTTGGTTGTACTTTATTTAAGTAGTAACGATACTAAACAAGCACATTACCGGTAATAGTCTTTATTCAAATCCGTCAAAGTCCTCATCCTCTGTTTCGGAATCGAACGGCTGCGCAAAATCCAACAGAGCAGGTCCACTTCGCTCCTCGCTGTCAAAGTCACTGTCTGTACTGTGCGGCTCCTCAGAAAGGATACCAGCTTTTGAGAAAGCTCAGATAACAGTACCAGGAGACACGTTAGTCCAAGCGTCTACAATCCATTGACTCGTTAATGCTGAAATTTCTCGCAGCGGCTCGATTCCCATGTTCTTCCGCGTAGCTGATTGCCTTCAGCTTAAACTGAGCGTCATAAGCGTGTCTCTTGCCATTTTCAGGGTTAAAACAGCAATGTTGTTCATACAGCACATACCTTTTTTATACACAATCCACGCCCACACTTCACTCTTTAACGTTCTCATGCCTTTTCTTTCAGGTTTGTCTCGCCTCACGGGCACCGCTTTTTTTATTAGGTCCGCCTTTTCTCACACACAAGGCGCACCGCACAAAAGGGCGCACTGCTCATTTTGAAGAAAATCGAAGACGTTTATATGCGCCTTATAGCCGTGAAATTACGGTAGCTGTTTTGATAAAAGACAAATAACAAACATGTTTTTGCATTTTGTTCCGACAATGCACAGAAAATTAACTGAACTGGGTTTTTTGTATACTGTTTCACTGCTGAATAATAGAACACTTTTTCCATTAATCATAAACATTAAACAGAGAGAGTTTTTTGAAAAAAAAAAAAAAACCTTTCAGATAAATCAAAAATTGCCCTTTCTTTGGACCCGACATTGGTTTAAACCAGGGATCATCAACCCCGGTGCTCGCGGGCACCAGGTCGCCCGCAGCGACCGCATCAGTCGCCTCCAGGCCAGTTCTAAAAATAGCACTAATCACAAATTAGCTCTGTCTAAAATTTTATTTAATAATGTTGCTATTCTTTTTTAATTTCATTTACAGTGATGCAAATTTAAAAACGAATAAATAAAAACATAAACATGAGCGCTGCAAAGATGAGGTTACGAACGTGTTTTCTACCCACAAAAACATGGCAGAAAAAAGGAAGAAAAATTATCATTTTCACAGTGAATGGGAGGGAAAGTTCTTTTTTACTAACGTGAAAGAAAACTGTGTGTGTCTCATCTGCGTCCTTATTTTGAAAGAAGTAGATTTTTGTTAAATCTTACATAATTGATAACTTGTACAAACATGGTTCAGAGTTTATCATTTGATAACTATTGTAAAAATTGAAAAAGATTTCCTGCAAAATGTTGTGGAAGTGATCATTTGAAAATGAAACACTTGGATATTGCATATTGAAATGTATCTGTTTCTGTTTAATCATACTGTATATTAGGGCTGAAACAGTTAATCGATTTAATCGATTATAATCGATTATCAAAATAGTTGTCGATTAATTTGGTCATCGAGTAATCGTCTAAAACGTTTTTGCTGTCAACTGCACTTAAATTGGTCTCCATGTGGGGCAGTGGAGAGCAAATTGACGACGCGCGCTACCAAAATGGGAGGAGAAGAAGATAGCAGCCAATCATTGGCTTTCATTTCACCCCGCCTCACGTGATCAGGCAGATTAAACAAGATGGCGGAAAGAAAAACTCACACAAAATCATCTAAGTTTGGATCATTTACCGCTAAATTTGAAAAAGAATCGCGTTAATATGCAAAGTTTGCGAAACGGACACGTTTTGGCACGGAAGCATAACGACGCTGCACGAACATCTTAAATAAAAAACATGTCGGACTCGAAGCGGGAGAAGGCAAACCGGAGCGATACACAATGTTATTTTAATAAAAACAATTTTACAGGTCGCAAAATACACTTTATTGTCTTCAAAATGTTCATTTTGGAAATGAACATGTCTGATATGAGGCCGCTGTCAGTAGGAAGACGAGGGGTTTTTAAAAAAAGATCGCTAAATTCAAACCAAGATACAAGACCCCCTCCTCTACACCGCAAAGCACATTTTTTCCCACAAAAAAAAAGAGTTGCCACTAACTAAAAGGCACCCCTTTACCGATTAGTAGATCTGTGTTTGTAATATTATAAGTGGTAAAGATGGTCATTTTATTTATTAAAGTTACTATTTTTACAGTAGAGATGGTGGGGTTTTTTTTTTGTTTGTTTGTTTTTTGCACTAATATTTCCCAACTTGAATGTTTTTGTATACATTTTTTTCATGTTAATCTGGGGCCTTTTTTTTTTTTTTTTTACAATACGTCTGAACAAGGTTACATTTTCGAATCCAGAAGTGTTAAAGGTTTCTTATTTTCAAATGTGATCCAACAGTTTACATTTGATGTTTTATTAGCCAATACTATTAAAGCACATTTTATGGCTGCTTATGATTTATTTTTACTGTATACAGTAAGTAGGTTTGTCATTTTCTAGAAATGATAATATTCTATCTCTTTATTTGACAGAAAGATTAACATTTGCTCTTACTGGAATAAACCCAACGTGTTGTTTATGTGGTTATGAGCTGTGTTTTACACAATTACATTCTATAATATGCCAAAAAAGTAATATTTATTAAATTGTCATGTTTATCCGATTAATCGATTAATCGACCCAATAATCGACAGATTAATCGATTACCAAAATAATTGTTAGTTGCAGCCCTACTGTATATTAATTATTGTGATGGATCATTAACAATCAGTGTCTTCACAAAGAATATCATTTATAATAATATCAAATTAAACTGTGTAACTTTTTATTTCAGAAGTGTATTATCAAAGTGGTAGCCCTTTGCATTACTCAGTGCCCTTGAAGTAGCTCTCAGTATCAAAAAGGTTGATGATCCCTGGTTTAAACAAAAAAATGTACTGTCACGCGCTTTAGCATGTCTTTAAGTGTGTATAGACGTGCGTGAGTAATGCTTTTGTCCAGTTATGCGTGTGACAAGCTTTAGCATGAGTATGTGTGTTGGTAATGTGACTGAATGTATGTGCATTGTGTATAAATGTGGATAATTGTGTGTATGTGAACAAGTGTGCAAATTAGTGCTAGGAAGACACAACCAAAATAATGTAAGAGAAACTTTAATAATACCAGATGGAAAATTATTTGTCCCAGTTAAGTCTATTAATATTGATTGAATACTCTTTTCCAAAATACAACCGATATACCGTACTTTCTGGACTATAAGCCGCTACTTTTTTCATAGGTTTTGAACCATGCGGCTAATAAAAAGGAGCGGCTAATCTGTGGATTTTTTCCACCGCTAGGGGCGCTCTAACCGGAACTAGAATCAAAACTAAAATAAAATAAAAGCAAAGAAGAATACGCTACTTCCTCTTCAGCAGCTATAACTGGTAGAAGCAGATAGAAGGACGACAAATTTCCAATCCTATTATCTTCATCTTCTTCACCCCTTCATCATGGAACCCACACGAAGAAGTTCGTATGATGCCAGTTTTAAGTTGAAGGCCATCGATGTCGCTATACAGGAAGGAAACCGCGCTGCTGCTTGGAAGCTAAGCGCCAGTGGATCCTGACAGCGTGGAGTGCAGTTAAAGATTCCACCATCACAAAGCATTCAGAAAGGCTGGACTGCTACGCCAAGAGAGCGACGCACCTCTAGAGCCAACCTCACCGAAGGATGACAGTGACATGGAGAGTGAGACTGATGGAGACAGATGTGACGAAGCGCTTCTGAGCTTGTTCAACTCTGACACTGAAGAGGAGGTGTTATGCCTTCGGCTAAAGTGTATGTCAGAGTGAGACGTCTGTCTCTTCCAAAGATCTTTTATGATTTCTTAAACTAACAGCAGAGTGAGAGGTCTCGAAAATAGTAGATCTTGGATGAGTCTGCAACTGTAAAGACGGAAGTAGACTGCGCTCAAAACTTGTTAAAAACCTGGGATAACTTTAGTCTTTGTAAGTATTTTTTGTGTTTATGTGCTTTGTTTGCATGCTTAAGATTGTATTTCATTTGATAACGTGTGAATCGCGTCTTATGTAGTAAGCCACTTAGGATGTGGGCGCGCATGTTTCAAGCTAAGCTAACGCGCGCATGTTTCAAGCTAAGCTAACGTGTGTTTGATCATGGAGACTCAGCGTTTTGTACAGCTTATAATGCACTTCTTTTGTTTGTTTTGTTTCAGTTACTATTACCACGTACATATATATACGTACATATATGTATAATCCTGTGAAGAATAGAGTCTACATAAACAAGAAAAGCAAGCCTTGTGTGGGAGTCTCTTTTTTCATTGGAAGAGTTAGCTGGCTGTCTAGCTGCACACAGTCACGTGTCGTGAGGACAGCACAGTAAAAAGACTAAAATAGAAGTAAAAAGACTTAAATAGAAGAAAAAAGACTTCTATACGGCGGGTTAAACAACACTGAGCTACACAGTCAACATGAGTCTACGCTCAGGTAAGACTTACTTGAGAGATTATGAATCACAGTTCGAGCCAGAGGCAAACTCAGAGCAGCAAGCTGACGACCAGGCTGCTACCAATCACCCGGTTCCTGCAGACCAGCTGTCGCCAGAGAGGCAGCCGTCAGAGAGGCTGCAGCATTCACCTCCACACAGCGTCAGGTCCAGAGCCACCAGCAGACGGTCGCACACCACAGCAGCCTCAAGTGTGTCAGCCACAAAAGCATATGCCAAAGCCCAAGCAGCAAAGGCCCAGCTCCTTTTCGCAGAAAAAGAAGCTAGTCTGATGAGACAAAAAGCAGATTTGGATGCCAGTCTCCATGAAAAAGAAGCTAGTCTGATGAGACAAAAGGCAGATTCGGCGAGACAACAGGCAGATTTGGAGGCCAGTCTCCATGTTTTGAAGTGTGAAAAGGAAATAGCAGCAGCTGAGGCAGAAGCTGCAGCCTATGAAGAATTAGAAAGTCAGAGCGGGGAGTCAGACTCAGAACTTCCTATTACAGGTGAGACGTTAAATGCAGTACAACGCACAAGTGATTATGTGGAACAACAATGTAAGCTAAAGGCGCTACCTAGTGCTACACATGATAGCACAAAATTTCAAATGCCAAGTCGATCAATAATAACAAAAGAAACTCATGTCCAGTCCCCAATGAAAAACGATGTTAAACATGAGGACATACCAGAAGCTGTTCCAACCAGCACATTCTCACTCAAACCCCAAGCTCATACCTTTTTGCCTACAAGTCACAACCAAATAGAGCAAAACAGCGTACAAGATTTTGCAAAATATCTCATCCGCAAAGAAATAGTTAGCACTGGCTTACTCCAATATGATGACAGACCCGAAAACTATTGGGCATGGAAAGTCTCATTCACGAGTGTTACTAAAGACTTGAATCTGTCCCCTAGAGAAGAACTAGACTTGCTCACAAAATGGTTAGGGCCAAAATCTTCAGAGCAAGCAAAAAGGCTTCGCGCAGTACACACCCTCAATCCCGCTGCAGGTGTAAAAGTGGTATGGGAGCGTCTAGAGGAATGTTATGGCTCCTCAGAAGTCATTGAGGATGCACTGTTAAAAAAGTTGGAGGATTTTCCAAGGCTGACAAACAAAGAGAGTGGCAAATTAAGGGAGCTGGGTGACATCTTGTTGGAGTTGCAGTGTGCTAAGTCTGATGGTACACTGCCAGGTCTTGCATATCTAGACACGGCTCGAGGGGTTAGACAAATAGTTGAAAAACTCCCCTTTAACATGCAGGAGAGGTGGACCACTGTAGGTACAAAGTATAAAGAAGTCAATAGAGTGTCATTTCCACCTTTTTCTGTCTTTGTGCAATTTGTACAGCAACAAGCAAAAATGAAAAATGATCCAAGTTTTTCCCCATCCAGCTGCAGCAACCAAGTTACCATACGCACTGAAAAGTCCATTCCATATAATCGAAAAGCTACTGTTGCAGTACACAGAACGGAAATTGAGGAAAGAAAACAAGGGAGTTTTGAACAGAAGAAAATCGAAGAACCAGATCGTCTGTGTCCAATTCATAAGAAGCCACACCCTCTGAAAAAATGCAAGTTATTCAGAGACAAATCAATTGAGGAACGACAGGCTTTTCTGAGAGAGCATCGTATATGCTACAGGTGTTGTGGGTCTGTGCAACATATAGCCAAAGATTGTAAAGTAGCAGTAAAGTGTGTTGAGTGTGACAGTCCAAAACACTTGTCAGCACTCCATCCGGGTCCCACACCTGTCCCAAAAGATGACACCTCAAAGAATGTAGATGCTAAGGAGGACCCAGAAGACCATCCTGCAGTAGTCTCCAAGTGCACAGAGGTATGTGGACAAAGTGACAGCCCACGCTCATGTTCAAAGATCTGTTTGGTGAAAGCATATCCAGAAGGTCAAAAGGACAGAGCTATAAAAATGTATGCAGTGATTGACGAACAGAGCAATAGGTCCCTGGCTAGGACGGACTTTTTCAACCTGTTTGGAATAAAAAGTGCACCTGTGCCATACACGCTGAAAACATGCTTAGGAAAAGCTGAAACTGCAGGTAGGAGAGCAGAACATTTTGTAGTAGAGTCCATGGATGGAAAAACAAATGTCAAACTGCCTCCTTTAATCGAGTGTGATTCAGTGCCGGACGAAAGATCTGAAATTCCTTCACCTGAGATTGCTAAGCACCATCCACACCTTCTCCCTATTGCAAGCAAAATCCAACCGGTCGATCATCATGCTCCTATTCTCCTTTTGCTGGGAAGGGACCTCCTCAGCATTCATAAAGTAAGAGAACAGATCAATGGACCAAATAACGCACCATACGCCCAAAGGTTAGACTTGGGGTGGGTTGTGATAGGGGAAGTGTGCTTGGGCAGAACTCACAACACAACAGAAGTCAACGTGTACAGAACACACATGCTAGACAACGGACGGACTACTCATTTTGAACCATGTCCAAACGTCTTTACAGTGAAAGAGGACTATGTCAAGCAGCCCCAGCAAAGCACACCTTTAATCTCAAATAGTGTGGACATTAAAGGCAACACACACAAGCTAGGTCAGTCTGTGTTTGAACGTACAGAGTCAGATGACAAGGTGGCACTGTCTATAGATGACAAAAACTTTCTAACAATAATGGACAAGGCGGTCCAACAAAACAAAGAAAACACCTGGGTCGCTCCATTGCCCTTTCGCTCTCCAAGGAGGAGACTCCCAAGCAACAGAGTTCAAGCCTCAAAACGTCTATACTCACTCAAAAAGACGTTAGAAAAGAAACCAAAAATGAAAGATCACTACATCCGATTTATGCAGAAAATGTTGGATAACGATCAAGCTGAACTCGCTCCACCTCTGCCCGAAGGTAAAGAACACTGGTATCTGCCAACGTTTGGTGTATACCACCCGCAAAAGCCAGATCAAATACGTGTTGTTTTTGATTCTAGTGCAGAGTGTGAAGGAACATCCCTGAACCAAGTGCTACTCAGTGGACCTGATCTGAATAATTCTCTGTTAGGAGTGCTGTTACGGTTCAGAAAAGAGCCAATAGCCCTGACAGCTGATGTTCAACAAATGTTTTATTGTTTTGAGGTGTGTGAAGATCACAGAGATTATCTGCGCTATCTCTGGTTTGAGGACAATGACGTCACAAAAAATGTGGTCGAATATCGGATGAAAGTGCATGTTTTTGGGAATAGCCCATCACCCGCTGTTGCCATTTACTGCATGCGGCGGGCAGCAAGCGAAGGTGAGCTGGAACATGGCTCAGATGCCAGACGGTTTGTTGAAAGACAATTTTATGTAGATGACGGGCTCACTTCAGTCGCCACACCTGAACAAGCAGTTGACCTGTTAACGAGAACACAAAACATGTTAGCAGAGTCCAATTTGCGACTACACAAAGTTGCCTCCAACTGCAGCCTCGTTATGGAAGCATTCCCTGCAGACGATCTAGCAAAGGACTTGAAAGAATTAGATCTTGGTGTAGATCCACTTCCTGTTCAAAGGAGCTTAGGACTATGTTGGAACCTGCAAACTGACAGCTTTACTTACCTTGTATCCAATGAGACAAAACCATTCACACGTAGGGGAGTACTGTCAACTGTCAATAGCTTGTATGATCCGTTGGGTTTTGCAGCTCCTATAATCGTGCAAGGCAAAGCGCTACTCAGAGAACTTTCAACTGAGGAGAGCGACTGGGACGCACCTCTTTCCCCAGAAAAAGAGGACGCATGGATCTCATGGAGAAACTCACTGAAAACTCTAGAAGATCTCCAAATCAAAAGGTGTTTTTTGAGACCAGTTTCAGAGACTGTTGTTTTGCTTTCGGAGTAAGATATTATCTATGTAAATTTTATGTTTCGATATGTGGTGATATAATATGTTTATATCAAGCGGGGAGTGTTATGCCTTCGGCTAAAGTGTATGTCAGAGTGAGACGTCTGTCTCTTCCAAAGATCTTTTATGATTTCTTAAACTAACAGCAGAGTGAGAGGTCTCGAAAATAGTAGATCTTGGATGAGTCTGCAACTGTAAAGACGGAAGTAGACTGCGCTCAAAACTTGTTAAAAACCTGGGATAACTTTAGTCTTTGTAAGTATTTTTTGTGTTTATGGGCTTTGTTTGCATGCTTAAGATTGTATTTCATTTGATAACGTGTGAATCGCGTCTTATGTAGTAAGCCACTTAGGATGTGGGCGCGCATGTTTCAAGCTAAGCTAACGTGTGTTTGATCATGGAGACTCAGTGTTATGTACAGCTCGTAATGCACTTCTTTTGTTTGTTTTGTTTCAGTTACTATTACCACGTACATATATATACGTACATATATGTATAATCCTGTGAAGAATAGAGTCTACATAAACAAGAAAAGCAAGCCTTGTGTGGGAGTCTCTTTTTTCATTGGAAGAGTTAGCTGGCTGTCTAGCTGCACACAGTCACGTGTCGTGAGGACAGCACAGGAGGACTTCGTGGGTTTCACCGAAGATGATGAAGATGACTAAGGTGACGTGATTCCACACACAGGAGAAATGAAGATAAATAAATACCGGTTATTTTCTCTTGGTTCTGTCTCGGTCGTGTTAAAAGACAGGTTAGGATAGGATCTAATTAGGTACATACATGTTCATTTACAATTCAAAATCGTTTTGTACCTGTAGTAAATATCTATCTAACAACATAAATATCTGTGGCTCGCAAAACTTTTTTTAATGAAGTGGATGCGGCTTGTATGTCTTTGTTTAATTTTTTTTTTTTTTTTTAAATAGAGCGGATGCGGCTTATATGCAGGTGCGGCTTGTATGTCTTTTTTTAATTATTTTTTTTAAAAATAGAGCGGATGCGGCTTATATACAGGTGCGCTTTATATAGTCCAGAAAATACGGTAGTATTCAGTACTTCCAGACAGCAGATATGCCACGCCTCCTTTCTCAGGGTAAAGTTTTTCTGGGTCATAATATGAGTCTGTGTGAATATCCAGTTTTAATTGGGTGCATCCATTTTTTTGGATAAAGTACTCCTGAAATATGTTTCGGTTAAATAACCTCTGTGTCTTTTATTATTGCGCCAGCATGAAAACTGCCAGGTAATCATAATAAGTGGCCTGATGGATCAGACTTTTATTTAGTTTGTTTATTTTGCTCCATGGAAACCAACGCAATAGCAACAGCGTAAACCACTCAATGGCTGTCGGTTCACGACTCTGCGTCATCCATTAATTTTGGATTATGTAAACCTAGTCGTGCATTAGTCAGTGAAAAAAAGTCAGTCAATTGTCTTTTTTCACTTAGTTCAACAACTACCCTGAAACCATTGCTCTGCTCCAACAGCTAACAGTAATATAATAATAATAATAATGTATACTTTATTGATCCCTCACTGGAGATATTTGTGTGCTGTATTACACCGCTGCATGCTGCTATGACAGCGCCTATGTAGGAAGAAACGGGGTGTTAGGTACGAACGGCGAAGATGGCGTGTTGCCATGGCAACCGTAACATCACAGCCCGAGCATAAGCATTTATTTGTAATAAGTTGAGGGATACTTTATTGATCCCTCACCAGAGATATTTGTGTAATGTATTACACCGCTGCAGGCTGCTACGACAGCGCCAATGTAGGAACAAACGGGGAGTTAGGTGTCTTCTCCAAGGACCTTAGACGTGAACTCAGAATTAGAATCTACTTTAATGATCCCACACATGGGAAATTTGTGTGTCACAGCAACAACTTCCTATCTGCTAAGTGAGTCGTTGTAGAGCCCGATCACGTAAGGGAAGAAAGACCTCCGGTAACGAGATGTTCTCGAGCGGAGCTGTATGAGCCTCTTGGAGAAGGAGCTCCGCCGTTCGTCCAGGAGTGGGTAGAGAGGATGGTCATGATTGTCCATGATGGATAAAAGTGAGATTCGAACCCGCAAACTTCGAGTCCGAGGGCAAACGCTCTAACTACTGAGACACCGCCTCCCCCAAGTTTAAACTTGAAATCAAAGTTTAATCCTTTCATTTCTGTATGCTGTGTTTTACCTGGAACTACAGTATGTCCATTTGGGTGGTGTGCCAGAGATTCCCACAGACTAGGAAAGAAAACTTGCCCCTTTTTGTGGAGAACATTTAATGAGGCAAGTGCATGTTTTTGAAGGGTTTTTTGTGTACGGTTGTGTTTATTTCCTTGAGTGTGCAAGTACTATTTCCAAATAGAGCCTGTAAGGTGTCAATAACACAACAGAATCACAGCAGTAACACTGTGGTTATATAAATCGCTTTTGTTGTCTTTTTAGGCGGGACTCTTTGGGTGGAGACGGCAGCTCAGTGGCTAGAGCGTTCGTGCGCGCACCAGAAGTTTGTGGGTTCGCGTCCCACAGAGAGCACGTCTAGGGTCCTTGGAGAAGACGCCTAACCCCCGCTTCTCCCACCATTGGCGCCGTAGAAGGGCAGCCTGCTGCGGTGTAAGGAGTGCAGCACACAAATTTCCCTGTGAGGGATGAATACAGTAATTCATTTTTGTTTTTTCATTTTTTACATTGCTCCAGTTCTTCGTGCTGCCATTACAAATGCCTCTATATTGGTATTAATTTTACGTGCAGCTACACTGTTTCCTTCTATTACAGCCAGCTTGATTGCTTATAACTTAAAAGCTGTGTCATATCCCATTCTTCTAAAATTTTCTATGATGAGGGTGTGTATGTATTCATCCATGAGACACAAGATTATATTAAAAGTTCAAACTTGTGTAAAGAGAGAAATTATTCAGATGGGGATGTCTTGTTTGAGTTGTATTTCCACCTGTTTTATTGATATAAGTTTGAGTTAAGCTGGGGTGAGAGAAGCCTGGGCTTCCCGTCTGAGGCTGTTGCCCCTGCAACCCGGCCCCGGATTAGAGGAAGACGACGACGTTGTATTTCCGGTTCCTTCATTGTGATAAGTTTAGAACTGGAAGTGGTGGATGGTAGTGGTGATCAGACATGAGAAAATATATGAAAAAAAATTTTAAATCATACAGCGTAAAGTTCCTTGTTGTTCTTTATACTTAACATCCATCAGTTCATATACAAACTCACAGCTACACAAGCATGTTCCTCGATACACATATTCAACTTGGCGCACTCGTACTTTTTCTGCTCGAACACCCTTGGCGACTGTTAGAAAAAAAATTATAAACAAGCCACATCACTGCATAAGCCGCAGGGTTAAAAGCATATGAAAAAATTGTGGCTTGTGGACCAGAAACTATGGTAGGTTGCAAACACTGTTCAGCTGAGCTCAGGTAGCTTTAGCAGAACATCAAACATGCTAACTTACCTGAATCGTCACCAACTCAGTGGAAATATCACTGGCACTGACAAAAAAAACTTTGTTCAAAATGTGATGTGCTGTTTCTGCAAATTCAGGCCAGAGCTATAACCGCATCCACTGGAGTGGCATGGAATAAACCATATTCAGTCCAACTGTTTGTGATTCTGTTAGTTTAGTTTATTGTTTACAATGTTTTTTGGTCATCTTCTAATCCGTTTATGCCTTTTGGGGTTGCAGGGGGTGCCGGAGCCCATCCCGGCCAATTTAAGGCGAAGGGCAGAGTACAGCCCGAACAGGTCGCCAGTCTGTCGCAGGGCCACACTCATACAACCATCCACACACACTCATTCGTTGGGGTAATTTGGCACCAGCCAATCAACCTAGCATGCATGTCTTTGGAGGGTGGGAGGAAACCGGAGTACCCGGAGGAAACCCACGCAAACATGGGGAAAACATGCAAACTCCACACAGAAAGGACAGTGTTCCAAGCCTCGTCCCCATCCGGGACTCGAACCCACAACCTTTTTGCTGTGAGGACACTGTGCTACCCACTGCGCCACCGTGCTGCCTACAATGTTTTTTTTGTTTTTTTTTTCAAAACAATATTTTATCAAGCATCACTTTGCATTTGTTTTATTTTCCAGATTGAATAATTTTTAAACAAATAGTTTGCTTAGTAAACTGTGTTGATCTAAATTTATTTACACATTTATGTGTTCATAAATTACGGGCAAATGTTTTTGCATTATTGTGAACTCAATTCAATTATATTTGTATAGCCCAAAATCAGAAAACAAAAAATGTCTCAATTTTTTGTCAATGTGAAGCACATTGCAGATTGAAAAAAAGTACAAAAACAAGGAAGGAAAAATACAAATGCGTATACACCAGAAAGGATGGCTTAGTGGGTAGGGCGAGCGTCCAGAGGGTCACTGGTTCATGCCTAGGTGTCCCTGTTCAAGACACCGAATCCCTAATTACTCATGATGGTGGTTTGCAGCTTGCATGCCAGCTTCTACTATCACGTTTGAATGTGACTGTGAATGGGTGAATGTGAGCTACGTACAAAGTAAATTGCTTTGAGCGCCAATGTAGGTAGAACAGCACTCTATAAGCAGAATCCTTTTACTATTTATGTTCCAATACTGTGCCAAAAATGTACCTAAGCGTGACTTCAAAACGGGGGTCTGTACCGAACCGTAATTTTTGTGTACTGTTACACGTATTGCTAGTAGTGACAATGCCAATAACATTAAAATTCCAGAAAATTATTGATGGCTTTGGAAAAAAGAAAACTTGTAACACACTGCTAAAGCTAAATAGTTACAGTCATAGCTGTTAGCTAGCACCAGACGCTATCCTTAACCTCCTTATCTGGGTCGTCCCAGCTTTCAGTCTGCAACTGTCTGTTTTGTAAATGGCTCTAATTTAGCTATACACTTGATTCAAATTAGCTCAAAAAAGTTGATAAGAAAGAAATGTTGTTTTTTTACAAAATATCTTCATGCAACATGTGCTAGAAAAGGAAGAAAAGGAAACTCATCTGTAATAAGTCACCATCACCCAATAGTCAAAGTAGGTGGCGGATTGTAAATACTCACAAATCGCTAAGTTGTTTGTGCACAGCCCTCGGACTGAATCAAACTGTCATACCAAAACTGTTTGGAACGAATACATGTACTGTTACACCGCTATTACTAATGTTTAGAGCAGACAATCTACAACAGTTTTGAAGTTTGTTTTTTTTTTTTTTTTTTACTCAAAAGAGGTCAGTACTGAATTGACAACCCCTATTCAAACAATGTACTGAATCAAATAAGCTGGGAAAATTCAGAGAAAAAAAAAGTGCAAACAATGTCTAACTCTTTTTTTAAAAAAAGAATAATCACATTTTTCTTTTTGTTGGTTGATTGTAACTTGAATACTGGAGAAAAAATACCCTCGTAAACCCAATCTTCCTCAGTAGGGCCTAAGTTTACATACACTGAAGCTCCAACTCCAACTTGGTTCAGCAGGAAATCTGTGAAAACTAAAACCAGATCTTTTTTCCACCTGTTTGAGAGGTCTTCAATTATGCAAGATTGAAGCATCTTGATACCAAAAGATACAATTCACGCTAATCCGGTAGCTGTACACACACAAGACCATGTTGTCTGCTGTTTGCAAGTTTTGTTTTTGTCTACCAGCACATGGTTTATTCCACAAGACATAGTGCTGTCACTCCTATATTTGCTTTTTTTTAGTTTTTTTTTTTATCAGTCTCTACATTTCAAAATTAAACATAACATATACCCCTGCAATAATTTAATCCCCAAACATACAGACATAAGTAATCAGTGCACTTTTTCTGTACTGAACCTGAAACCACTTCATCTTTTTTGGACCTATCATCACACTACTCAATTTTCAACATCAGAATCAGAAAGACTTTAATTGCCATGTTTATTGAACAAGATTCAGAGACTAAAAACTCGCCGAGGTCCTAATGTGCAAAGAATTATAAGTATAGTAATGAAAATAATAAAAATAGGAAATGTAAACTATGATAAAAATTAACTAAACTCATTTTAACAAAATCAATCCATTAATTCTAAACTGCCATTTAACCGTTTATCATAATGCAATACAAACATAACGTCTTTCTGATAGCTAGCGGAATTATACCTACATTTGTTATCACTGCCAAATGCAGCTTCAAATCACATAGTTAATTTGATGAGAATTATGGGTGAGTTTTATGTTCATAAAGCATTCTCCAGTATTCTCCTCACACTTAAACATTGATACGACCAAAAAATTAATTAGTATAAAAAGTGAAAAAAAAAAAAACTATCACATGCCTTGATACATTTTCATTGTGTTAAAATGCATTGTATTTCACCTTATTTCTGTTTTCCCTTTGTTTGTTTTTTTCCCAGGCGTGGTTAAACTGTTTAATTGTGTTTTATTTTTTTGTCTTTCCATTTCTAATATGTTCATTTGATTTTAGCTGCTCATAGGTATCACAAATGTATACCGATTTGATTTGTAAATGACGATGGTGTCCAATAAAAAAACAAAAGCTTTGTTTCTATGTCAGGATCACATAATGTGGATGTCTTTGAATACACTTGTTTGAGCACATGTGAGTGTATGCATGTCAGGGCAGTATGGTTCTTTGGATAGAGTTGCCAACATGCAACTAAAGGATTTTAGGTTAAATCCCTGGCCCGGAAGCTCATGTCTATGTGTTCTTGAACAAGATACCTCCCCTAATTTCTCCCGATGGATCGTGAATAGCATTTTGCTTGGCAGCTTTCCACCCGTGCGATGTGAATGCAAGATACATACGATGTAAAAGCGCTTTTGGGTACTCACGGGTGTGTTTTGTACAGGCACAGTCCATTGGTGCATGTTTGCATATGTGTGAGAATATCTGTCTGTACATTAGTTTGTGCGTGTAGAGGGGCATGAGAATGTGGGTGACTAGTAGCGTAGTAGGCTTGGACAGTATCAAAATTTTGTTAGCATCACATTCAACTATGGCATAAGTTATTCACCAAAACTAATTAAAAAATGATGAGATATACCTCAGCAGCATTACCAAATTGTCGGCTTGTGCCTTCGCTGTTCAGAAACTGAATACGTAGAGTTTAATGTCCCACCAACAAATGAATGAATTGATTATTTACTAAACAAATAAGCAAATGAGTAGATGAATACATCAATTAAGTGTTTATATTTGTGTAAATAATTGTGTTAAAATGTTATTGTGTGAATGTGTAATTAGCATGTAAATATGATTATGTGCATATTGTATATGTGTATGTATAAATGTATCAATAAAACTATGTGTGTCTAGGTGCATCAATAAGTGTTTGCATTGGCAAGAGTGTGATTGTGTGTCCGTAAATGTGTATTAAATGTATGTACATCTGCATGATTGCTTAGGTGCGCATGACCCATGAATTTCTGTGTATTTTTACATGCTGTGTATCTATGTGTGGGTGAATATGTGCATTTTGTGTGTGTGTGTGTGTGTGTGTGTGTGTGTGTGTGTGTGTGTGTGTGTGTGTGTGTGTGTGTGTGTGTGTGTGTGTGTGTAATGTTTTAAAAAACTAGTGTGGGGATGTGCTCGACTATCAGTGCTAGCAGGAGTGCAGTAGTGAGAGTGAATGTGTGTGTGAGCGTGTTTTGTGAAGATGTGCGTGAGAAAGTGTATGCAGATGTACATAAGGCATCTGTGAGTGTTTACATGTGTGTGAGTAGATGTGTACATATAGGTGTATGGATCAGTGCATCTGTTTAGTTAAATGTGTTAGCATTGCATTTGGTCTGCTTGCTGTATGTGCGTACCTGAGTATGTATTCAATATTTAGATTCATATCTATGAATATAGACAAACATACAACACAGCGCACGCAGCGAGTGTGTTCAAAGCGAGGTTTGTACACGGTGCAGTTTCACTTTTCGTAAACAAACCGCCGTTAATTGAATAAGATCAGTAACACATAAAACAATGAAGGACAACACCGATCCCGGTACTCAAAGTTAATATACTCCCTGTATGCTCAGCTAACTGCCACGAGGGCTCGGTAAATGAATAATAAAGTATTTTTACCTTTCGCTGACCAGCACCACGTCTGCATCGCTCCACTGCCGGAAAACGCAGGGCAGCAGCCGCCGGAAGAAGAGGAAAAGACCGGGGAAAACCACGGCGCCACAAGCCAAAACTTGCAACATCTTGCTTTTTTATACGTATATATAAGTGTTCCCGCGTTCTATCTTTTTCCCCTCCGCAAAATTCAGTCAATACGACTTAATGCTTTGGCATTTTCACGGGAGAGAGTTTGTTCTCTCATCGGGAACGACGAAACATTTACACTTGATTCAGCAGGACCGTTCATTCGCTGAAAAACAGACGTTTCCTGTAAGGATTTTCAGAAGAAAAGTCTTCAAAGACTACACATGTATAAATACTAAAATAATGTACGCAAGTACTGCAGAATTCTCTTATTGTGAAAACATTTTTACAGATACTTTCCTGCTTTACTCCAACATCTTGCCTGAAGACTTCCTCCCCCCAATTCTATCTCCAATGTAATAAGTTAACATTACAACTTTCAGGTTATTTAACGTTTAAACAAAACGTTTGATATTTTGATTATATTTCAGGATAAATAATTGAGTTTAAATTAATATTGAATGGTATCAAATGAACTTGTAATTTTGTTCACTGTGACTTTCACGTGACTTCCCATTTAGGCATTTGCCTCGGCAAAATATTAAAACAGCTTTTATAAAGTTAAAATGCCTTTTCATTCGTAATTTAGTAGGAAATAAATAACTAAAGCCTCGTGAAACATGAAACTCATTTAACAAAAGAGCAGGCAGTAGACACAAGAGATAAGCCCGGTGGATCACTGACGACCAGTTTTATGTCCAAAATACCACTGACTTGCTCTCGTGTCACGTGTGCTCTGGTGACGAAAATCTCGTGAGAAGAACCAAGCGAACCAACCACCAACTGCTGCCGTCAGCATGGACTACAAATCCTAGTGGCATGATGGGACATGAAGTCTGGTCAACACGCGCACGGCTGATGGGGTCTGAGAAATGATTTGATCTGAAACTCTCTGAGCTCCTGACCTAAACATCCTCTCATAATGTTAAAATCAAGACTTTAAAACGCATTTGTTCTATTTATGTCCTTCCTCAGTCAATTTTGAATTCCCACCACTCAAAACTGTTTATTAATTGTCTTCCGGCATTTAGTACAGTAACCGCATAGGGATATGAAACGCTATCTAAATTAAATGGTCATATTTACCCAGTTTTCATATTATTGTGATACCTGCCCCTCACATATTCGGTTGCTGATCATCTACTGACACAATTTTAACTGTAAATGTTCAAATGCGGTGTAAATGGTTATCCAATATAGAGATATTTGATTATTGATTATTGAAAATGATCTACAATGATTATTGTTGTATTATGATAATTGTATTATAATACACATGTACATAATGCACATGATACAGGAATATCAGGTGTTTCAGCCATTTGAGACCAAACCTTACAAATGGTATATGCAAAATGTTGTGCAAAATTTGCACAATTGTGTGTAATTATGTCTGTATTACTTTGCATGAATATTGCTTAGAACAATTATTTATGCTAAGAAATAATAGAACAGTCATGTATTTGGTGTATTTGTGCTTTTCGCAACTCAAAGAAGAAGAAAGCTGTCCAGTTGAAAAGATATATCTTTTTAAATGACTAAAGAGGAAGGAAAAAAGAGCAATTTACTATCATATAAAAGAGGTAAAGACTCCACAAGAACAACTGGAGAGACTAAAATTGCATTGTGCCTTTGGTTGCATCCCAAAAATTCAAACTTGATCGATTTAACTTACCCAGAGTTATTGCAACTTACTATTTTGTGTCGTTAGTTCAATATTCGCTGTGGTTAACTTTGGTTAACTTTGGTAACTTTGGGTTAACCAACATGTTAATTTTTTGTGGCATCCTGAATATATTTTAACTACTGGTAAACAATTTTCAGGTCCATAGCTCTTAACAACGAAGCTGAGTTAATATTTTTGTGACATTGAAAAAGAACCATGAAAGTTGTACATATTCTAAATCTGCTGACTTCCTGTTTAATGTCAATCGAGTGAGAGTTATCGTTGCAGCCAGGTTTTTACACCTGCCTACAAAGTGAATTTACTCTTTTTGAGGGAAAACCTTGTCACTATATAGAACTCTTTTGATTGGGCTCTGTAGGATCTTTTCATGAGATGTCATACCACTAATGTCACAGTAAATATCTGTACTCAGGGAAAGGAACAGCAAACACATAAACAATAGATAGAGGGCAGCATAGATAGATAGATAGATAGATAGATAGATAGATAGATAGATAGATAGATAGATAGATAGATAGATAGATAGATAGATAGATAGATAGATAGATAGATAGATAGATAGATAGATAGATAGATAGATAGATTAGATTTACTTTATTGATCCCACACTTGGGAAATTTGTGCGTTACAGCAGCAACAAGAAGAAATAGACAGTATATATACAAGAAGATAAATAAAAATTAAAAATAATAATAATAAAATATTAAAATAATAAAATAGAGGGATAATTTGACAAAACATTGAGGTCAATGCAGACTGTAAGTGCAAAGGGGGTAAAAAAAAAAAAAAAGTAACACAAAGCATGAAGTGACAAACAGCGATCAATTACATGAGCATGAACCAGTTATTTGTTATTCTGTGATTTATTATAAAGTGTTATTGTGTTGGGAATAAAAGATTTCTGGTACCGGGCGGTTTTTGAGCGGAGCTGTCTGAGCCTCTTGGAGAAGGAGCTCAGCTGCTTGTCCAGAAGTGGGTAGAGAGGATGGTCAGGGTTATCCATGATGGTAGAGAGGATGGTCAGGGTTATCCATGATGGTAGAGAGGATGGTCAAAGTTGTCCATGATGGATAAAAGTTTTTTCAGTGACCTCATCCCCATCACTGCTTCGAGTGGGTCCTGTTGGCAGCCAATGACAGAGCCAGCCTTTCTTATCAGTTTATTAAGTCCGTTGGCGTCACTGGCTGTGATGCTGCTCCCCCAGCAGATGACGGAGAAGAACAAGGTGCTGGCCACCACAGACTGGTAGAAAGTCTCCAGCATCTTGCAGCACACATTGAAGGACCTCAGCTTCCTTAGGAAGTAAAGTCGGCTGCAGGTCTTCTTGTACACAGCAGTACTGTTGCTCCTCCAGTTCAGTCTGCTGTCGATGGTCACTCCCAGGTATTTGTACTCCTCCACAACCTCCACATCCCTACCCAAAATGTAGAGGGGCCGCAAGGCAGATCTGTTCTTCCGGAAGTCAATCACCATCTCCCTGGTCTTGTCTACATTGAGCAGTAGGTGATTCTCTCCCCCCCACTCCACAAATCCGTCCACCACTCTCCTATACTCCTCCTGTCGACCACTTATACACCCTACAACTGCTGAGTCATCAGAGAATTTCTGTAGGTGGCATGATTCCGAGTTGTGCTGGAAATCTGAGGTGTACAATGTGAAGAGGAATGGAGAGAGCACAGTGCCCTGTGGGGCTCCTACACCACTCAGAACCACATCAGACAGGACTTTGCCCAGCCGGACGAACTGTGGCCTTTCCGTCAGGTAATCAGTGATCCAGGAGACGATGGACGTATCAGCACCCATCAGCCGCAGCTTATCACCCAGTAATGAGGGCTGGATGGTGATGAGGCACTAGAGAAATCAAAGAAGGTGATTCTCACCATGCCCCCACCACCATCCAGATGTGAATGAGCTCGCTGCAGCAGATGGATGACGGCATCCTCGACTCCCAGGCGCGGCCGGTAGGCGAGCTGCAGGGGGTCCAGAGAGGAATTCACCAGCGGTCTCATGTGAGCAAACATGCATGCATGCTATGCATAGCATGCATAGCATGCAATAACATTTGAACAAGCCGAACCCTTAACAGGAACTCAGGTAGGCTGAATACAAGACGGTTCAGTATTTTCTTAAAACATTACAACCTCGGTCTTCAATGCTTTCAGTTTTGATGCCTCCCCCTCCAGGATACTGATGGAAAGTTAACATAGTTTTAAGGCATAATACCAGGAAATTACAAACGTATTTGTTGAAGGTGGTTGTTGGAGATCATTAAACAAATGGAAAGGCACAAGTAATTGAAAAAGTTAGATGTTGAACAACAAATAAAGCATTTGTGATCTTAAAGCATTGAAAAAGTAAAAATGTTTCTTTAAGTTGGTTATCATTACCTCTGATATTGGAAAAAACACAATACATACATAGGTAGGACGGGAGGAGGGCGGCCGGTCTTCACCCGTCTGTCTCCCCTTGGATCATGGGGCTCTACTGCTGACTGGAGAAGGAAAGGAAGGAAAGGCTGGGCTTGCGGGACTTGGAGGCCAGTCACTTCCTTCCTAGCCTGTGGGTCCTGGCATCTGGGACCCACAGGCGTGTCCCTTGGTGCTGGGGAAGCCCTGGCAGGGGTTTCTCTTACGCGCCTGGCCGGGCGGGTGGGCGGCTCCTCGGTCCGGCCTCGGGGTCTAGGGATCTGGATGAGCGCGGGCCCGGGTTACATGTGTCTCTGCCTCCCTCGTTCCAGTCTTTTGGGGCTGGTGAGGATCTGTTGGTCCTAACAACCACATGGTTCATGTCGGCAGCATGCATGTACTTTCACTCACACTCGCACACTGTATCACACTGTTCACTGTCCGCTATGTTCCTTGCTCTCAACCAATACTATTATAGCTCTAGTAACATGTGTTCGTGTTCTACATAATTTGCTATAGAAGGTTTTGTTGTGTATGTCAGCTTTATCTCTGGTGTTTGTACTTTTTTTTCTCCTTAGATAATCCAGCAGGTTGGTCAGGATGCTGAATACTGTACCCTCAGATTTTCTCTTTAATTTCTCCCCCTCTCTTCTTCTGTACCCTATTCCTCTTCTTTTTCACCCTCTTCCTCCACCCCTCTCGTTAGTAATCCCTGTCAGCTCCAGCAAAAAAAAGCACAGAAAGCACAGATATTTTGTTTGTAAAGCATTTAAAATAAACAACTAAAGCTTGTCAGGGTCAGCACATGGTGCTGATCCTGGAAGAACAAAACTGTCCAGCAATATTTGACATACAGATCATCATTCTGCTTGTCACAATGCCGAACAGGACAGGTTGAAAAAAAAAAAAAAGGAAAAACATCAACTGAAGGCCTCACTGATCCATCTGTTGCCATTTTTAAGCATGGTTTAGACCCAAAACATTTTAACTCAGAAATCAATTGCTGTACATATTTCAGTATCTAACTATTGTTGAGTATTCTATGACATTAGCATTTAGCTGCTTAAATAACAAATACAGGTGTTTTGTTTTTTTTTATTAAATACTGGACTTAGTGTAGACATTATCAGGCAGGTCCCTACTCCTCCTAAAGGGTTCAATGTGGTCAGCACTGTATCTGTTTTTTAACGCTGCTCTGTCTATATTGGTCAGTATGATCTTTTTTCCCATGTTTTCCTGATCTGTATATGGTCCAGAGAAATCAGGCTAAATTTGTCCAACAAGAATTCACTTTAAGGACACATTTTGCAGAATATTTCAATGATAATCTAAAGACGACTAAAACACAGCTCACCAACTTTCCGTCCCTGCTTTTTCAGAATCAGAAATGCTTTTATTGCCATGGTCAATGAAGAGGGTCAGAGACTAGGAACTTGCTGTGGTACTAGTGTGCAGTTATATACATAAAATAAAATAATACTAATAATTTAAAAAAAAAACTAAGAGTGCTCAGAAAGAAAAAAATAAAGTAGTGCAATGGCATAGAAAATAATACAGACAGTAGAGAGACAAGAGTGAAGTGATTAAGTGATGAGCAGGTTATAAAGTGTTCATAAGTCCAACGGCAGAAGGGAAGAAGCTGTTTTTGTGGCGGAATGTTCTGGTCCGAATGGACCGGAGCCTCCTGCCTGAGGGGAGTCGCTCAAAAAGTCCATGTCCAGGGTGGGAAGGGTCAGTTGCTATCCGACCTGCACGCCCCCGAGTCATGGAGAGATGGAAGGCTGCATCCAATCACCTTCTCCGCGGAGCGCACAATGCGCTGCAGTCTATGTTTGTTCCTGGCTGTGGCTCCAGCGTACCACACAGTGATGGGGAGGTGAGGATGGACTCGATGATGGCTGTGTAAAACTGCACCAACATCTGGGCGGGCAGCTTGGCTTACTTCAGCTGCCGCAGGAAGTACATCCTCTGTTGGGCCTTTTTGATCAGCTCCCTGATGGATGGCTCCCACTTTAGGTCCTGTGTGATGGTAGTGCCAAGGAAGCGGAAAGAGTCTACAGTGGTGATGGAGGAGTCTGTCAGTGCAAGGGGAAATGGGAGCTGTGACTTTCCTGAAGCTGATAGTCCGAGAGGTGGAGACATTCATCCCCAGCCGCACGCACTGGCTCCAGTCTGTCAGGAAGTCAGTAATCCACCTGCAAGCGGAGTCAGGCACGTTGAGCTGAGAGAGCTTGTCCTGAAGCAGGGTAGGGAGGATGGTGTTGAATGCAGAGCTGAAGTCCAACTCTCGTGGAGAATAAAATGGTCTACAGTTGATAAAGAAGTATTCCAGAACAGGAGAGCAAAGCTGGGAGATCACAGACACATCCGAACACCAGGAGTGATTGATGTAGAAACAGAGCCCTCCACCTTTAGTTTTTCCACCGGATAAATCCCTCTGTCTGTCAGCGCGGAAGAGCTGAAATCCCTCCAGCTGAAGCGCGCAGTCCGGGATCTGCTCATTCAGCCATTTCTCCGTGAAGCATAGGACACAGGAGGAAGAAAAGTCCCTGTTTCGTCACATCAGCAGTGCTAGCTCGTTTATCTTGTTGCTAAGTGAGCGGACATTAGAGAAAAAAAGGCTCGGCAAAGGCGTACGCAAGCCACGTCTCCGGAGACGCACGAGGACTCCCGCACGCTTTCCTCTCTTCCGCGTCTCACTTTTTTAGCTAAGAAGTGGACTAAATCTGCCACAACCACTAAAAAAACTGGTAGTAGGTCCGTAGGGGTCAATGTTCGGAGGTTTAAGAGCTCTTCACGAGTGTAAGAGCACGCTGATACACTGTTTACAAACAAAAACAGACAAATGAGGTCGTACAGAGGTACCACAGCCATCTTGGAGGAATGTTGCACGTTTGTCATGATGTGGAGCTGAGGCCAAAAATATACCCTTGACATATATAGGGTATATTTAATCAGACAGACCCTGTCTGATTTTTCATCAAATCACAAGCAGATGTATTAGATTGATAAAAAGTCCAAATAAAGAAGATAAACTAGGCAGATTCTAATGTAGGAGCTGGAGCCAAAAACTGGATAACAGGTCAAGCATGATAAACAAACGATCTGGCGACGAGTGTGTCAAAAACTGTTCCATTTATGCTGCAGCTGATGAGTAGATGAGTTTCAGGTGTGACTTGTTGCACACACACAGACAAGAGGGAGGGGGGAAACAGGACACAGAGGGGGAACAGACTACTCTCCTGACAGTACTCCCCCCTGTAACGGGCGCCACCTGGCAGGCCGGCACCTGCCAGGCCGGCCAGGATGAGACCGGTGAAAGTCCTTCACAAGGGAAGCATCCAAAATGCGAGAGCGTGGGACCCACAACCGTTCTTCAGGACCATACCCCTCCCAATCAACCAAGTACTGAAGCCTCCTGCCGCGCCGACGCACATCCAAAAGGCGATGTAAAGAATAGACAGGACAACCGCCCGTGAGCTGAGCGGGAGGAGGAGGATCGGCAGGAGGGCAAAGATCACTGGAGACAACAGGTTTAAGCAGGGAAACATGGAACGTAAGATGGATGCGAAGAGCAGAGGGCGAGTCAAGGTGGACTGCTGTGGGACTCAAAACCTTAGAAATCTGGATAGGTCCTAGGTATCGAGGCGAGCGCTTACAGGAGTCAGTTCTGAGAGGGATATCCTTAGCAGATAGCCAAACTGACTGACCTTCCTGGTAGTTAGGGGCCGGGCCGCGGCGCCTGTCAGCCCACGTCTTAGTACAGACAGAGGTCTTGAGTAATGCAGCCCAGACTTTCTTCCAGATTTTGTGACAGCGGCGGAGATGGTGTTGGATAGAGGGAACCGCTAACTCCTACGGCCCGCGAAATGATTAATCCGGCCCGCCGAACTTGAAAAAAATTCAATAAACAAACCTTGTTAATGTTTTTTTTTCCTCAATTGTAACGTGTCCTCACTAGATGGCGGACTCTATATTGGCTTTGTTTGAGGTGAAGTGTTAGCGTATTACTACGTTTGCACTTCACCCTTCGACCCGGTCTTAAAAGAAAAGTTCAGCTCTCTGAAACTAAATGACTTCTATACTTCACTCAAAGAAGCTGCGTTTCCAAATCTCCGACAGAAAGCACAGATGATGTTGGCTTTGTTCGGCTCGACTTGCGTGTGTGAACAGACCTTCAGCGTCATGAAAATCAACATAGCCAGCCAAAGATCTAGCTTAACAGACCTATACCTCAGATCCATTCTGAGAATCACCATAAAAAGATAAACTTCAAACTTTAATGTTCTGGGTAAAAAATGAGACCAACATTACTGCTCGCATTAAAATGCGTGTGTGTCCGTGATGCGCACGTTGTCAAAATATACAGTGCGCGCAGATCAAAAATAATGCACTCCACAGACTGATTTGCTGCAACTGTTTCATCTTTTACTGGTCGTTGTTGACTTCTGGCAACAGGAAAACAAACTGATTAGGAGGAGGAAAAGTACACCTGCATCTCCTACCGTTTTTGGAAAAAAAAAAAAAAAAAGACCGTCAGAAGGAGTGATTGTGATATCCTGAAGGATTATAGGATTACTCATCTAAAATAAAATGTTTTTTATTTTTCATTTTAATTGTTTAAAGACTCATTTTCAAAATCAGAGACTTTGTTTTTCTGTATTTTCATCAAAAATTAAAGCATGTGTTTTCTGTATTTTTCCATCTGCTCCTGGTCCGGTCCGTTGGTCAAATGTTGGAGCTTTATGTGGCCCGCAAACCAAAAAGTTTGCCCACTCCTGCGTTAGAGTGTGGTAAACCTGTCACAAAGTCAACTGCTACGTGGGACCAGGGCCTAGAAGGAACTTCCAGAGGCTGAAGTAATCCAGCAGGTGGTCTGTGACTGGTCTTTCTACAAACACATGTTGGACAGGCGGCAACATAGAGAACCGAGTGTCTTTATCCATGGAAGGCCACCAGAAGGTTCGTTTGAGCAGGGTCAGTGTGCGGCTTACTCCTGGATGGCAGGCAAAACGGCTGGTATGTATCCACTGCAACACCTCGGAACGGGCGGAATCTGGAACAAAAACTCTACCAGGAGGGCCAGAACCTGGATCAGGCTGAGATTGTTGAGCCTCTTTAATAGTGTTTTGGATTTAATTGTGTCAAGGACCTCACAAGTTGGTGACAAGATGGGTTCAGGCTCACCAGTTTGTTCCTCGGCATTATGCAGTCTAAACAGGGCATCAGGCTTTGTGTTTCTGGATCCTGGTCAATAGGAAAGTGTGAAATTGAATCGGCTGAAGAATAACGCCCAGAGGGCCTGGCGGGGATTCAACCTCTTGGCGGACTGAATATAAGCCAAGTTCTTGTGATCTGTCCAGACCAAAATGGGATGCTCAGCCCCCTCCAGCCAATGTCTCCACTCCTCCAGAGCCATCTTCACAGCTAATAACTCACGGTTTCCAACATCATAATTTCTCTCGGCTGGGGAAAGATGTTGAGAGAAGAAAGCGCATGGATGCACGTGTCCATCTGGGTCTGACCTCTGAGACAACACAGCCCCAACTCCGATGTCAGAGGCATCCACTTCAACAATAAACTGCTGAGTGGAATCTGGATTCTTCAGGGCCAGTGCACTTGTAAAGAGACTCTTCAGATGTCTAAAGGCAGCACCAGCTTCTGGATTCCAAATATACTCTACAGAGGGAGAGGTAAGCTTAGTCAAAGGGACCACAACAGAACTGAAGCCTTCTGTAGAAATTTGCAAAACCAAGGAATCGTTGGAGCTTCTTCCTACTATCTGGGACCGGCCAATCTGTTACTGCCCTGACCTTCTCTGGGTCAGCCTTAACCTGCCCACTCTCGATGATGAAACCCAGAAAACTGACCTTAGATGAATGAAAAACACATTTCTCAGGTTTCACGAATAGTTTGTTTTCCAGCAGTCTCTGTAAGACCTGACGAACATGAACCTGATGCTCCTCCTTGTTCCGCAAAAAAATCAAAACGTCATCTAGGTGAACAAACACAAAACAATAGTAGAGAAAATCCCGCTGCACGTCATTGATCAGAGACTGAAAAACAGCTGGAGCATTAGTTAGCCCGAATGGCATAACCAGATATTCATAGTGTCCAAGGGGCATCTTGACAGCCGTTTTCCACTCATCACCTTCCTTTATGCGTACCAGATGATAAGCATTTCTGAGGTCCAATTTTGTAAATATGGTGGATCCCTGGAGGGGTGTGAAAGCTGAATCCAAGAGTGGCAGAGGGTATTTATTTTTAACAGTGACATCATTGAGTCCCCGATAATCAATACAAGGTCTTAGCGATGAATCTTTTTTCGGAACAAAAAACCGAGTGGAGAAGTGGAGGGCCGTATCAAACCAGAGGCTTGGGACTCTTTAATATACTTCTCCATAGCCTCCCCTTCAGCCCTGGACAAATTGTACAACCTGCTGGTAGATAGTTTACCACCAGGAGTCAAAACTATGGAACAGTCATACGGACGATGAGTTATCTTGGCCAGCAACCTACCATGAAGAGCTCGTGCAGAAACTGGATTTTCCAGGGCCTCCAGTCGTATTCTCGTTTGCTCTGCTATTCGTTTATCCAAGAAGTTCTCCTCAGCACCCGAGTCAATTAAGTCCAACAGTGGCAGTGTGACAGTCTTGTAACAAAGTGTGGCCTGTATCTGGAACCTCTTTTTAGTTCTCCCAGTGGGGTTGGATTGGCTCATCTGCACCCCCACGCTTACTGATGAGCCCTCTCTTTTGGCCGTGTTGGACAAGATGCTAGAAAGTGACCCGGCTTTCCACAATACAGACATTCTCCTGTCAACCTCCGCCTTTGGCCCTCCTCAAGGGTTAAGCGTGCTCCTCCAGGCTGCATGGGTTCTGGAGCAGGAGGAGCAGGGGGAGCAGGAGTGGGCGAGTTGTCTGGACCAAAAGTGGCTGGAGATGGTCTGGCTTGTACCCCAGGAGAGGCTGCTGTAAACCGATTTGATAGTTCCCCCCGTTCTCTGATAGTTCCCAATCCTGTTGGCTAGAGAGACCAGAGAATCCAAGTTGGGAGGGTCATCCTTGGACATAAGCTCATCCTTTAATTACTCACTCAAACCCTTCGTAAAGGCTGCCCGCAAGGTCTGCTCGGTCCAGTCTACTTCAGCTGCCAAAGTCCACAACTCAATGGAATAATCCGAAACAGATCGGGGATCTTGTGATAAAGACATCAATTGAGATGAAGCATCAGATTGATAATCTGGGTGATCGAATACACGTTTGACTTCCTTCACAAAAGCCACATAGCTGGTCTGGTCCATAGGCCTGTTGGAGAATCTAGCTTCAGCTCACTTGAGTGTTTTTCCTCTCATTAGTCCCAACATGTATCGAATCCTGCTGATGTCTGAGGCAAAACTGTTTGGTCTTTGATCAAAAACAGTGGCACATTGGAACAAAAATCCCCGGCATAAGTCAGACTGACCTGAGAATGGTTCTGGATCTGTTGTAACGAAATCCTGTGTTGCTGGTAATTCAACTGGGGAGCTGGATTGAGCTGCTGCCCTGTCAGCTTGGAGAGACAGATACTCTGAGAGTTGATGAGTGAGTTCAGGCACTTGTCTTGAGAGTTGCTGATTGACTTCAAACAAGGTGCGGATACTTTGTTCATGCTGTCCCGGTAGTATTCCCTGATCAGAAACAGCATTGTGAATAACTCTCTGGTCTGGGTTTGTGTCAGTAGGGTCCATGTTATGGCCAGATCGTTCTGTCATGATGTGGAGCTGAGGCCAAAAATATACCCTTGACACAACAGACAGGCTCAGATGAAAATATCACAAAGCAGATTTATTAGATTGATAAGGGGTCCAAATAAAGAAGACAAAACAGACAGTGTCGGGCTGGGCTGTCAGAGCCAGCAAGGCCTTCTCTGTCGGCCTAACTTAACCAGACATCATTATCATAATTATAATAAAAGTCAATTTCATTTTAAATGTATTTTTCCAAATTATATATAATTATTCTCCATGTTCTGTTTTCTTCATGTCATATTATATCCATTTGGTTATACAGTTTTCAGTGTTGTTATGTTAAGTTAAAGTTTTTATCCGATCAGAATTCAGCTAGCTGGTGTCGCCAGGCTGTATGAAATGAGGCCTTCAGAATCAGATGTGCAGGCACTGCATACTGCTAGTGAATGGGCACGTGTAGTTTCTGACAGCCAATCAGATCATGACTTGGTGACGTTTACGCCTTCGCGAAGGCCCATGCTGAACGTGACATGTACGCGTCTTGTGATTGGATACTCACTTGACGTAAGCGGAAGCAGGACCCAGGACCTTTAACAAAAACATCTGAAATATCTACTTGTTTTTTTATCCTACGATGGCAGGAGGATTTCAGAATGGCAGAATCGATTTTAAGACTACGAAAAATGACTGTTTCTCTTCCTTCTCGACCCTCAGCACTTTCAGACATACCGGAGAAAATTTCTGCTAACAGCCTTTTTCATACGCCTCCATGTCGATAGAAAAAGGATTTATTGTTCATACTGAAACACACAGACAAACTGTACAACCAAGTCATTCACGTCTTCTTGAGGAAAGAAAGGAGAATGGATTTTGTGTTGAAATAAGTGTTTTGGGGGACAGCCGTTTTGGTGAGTGCAAGCATCTTATCTATTTTAATATGTTTTATATGCGGGTTTATTGATGTTTAAATGCTCTTGAAAATAGTGTGTGTTGTACACCAGTGGTCCCCAACCACTGGGCCGCGGACTGGTACCGGGCCGCACAGAACTATTATTTTTATTCACTTTGTTTTTGTGATGTCTTTTATTTTGAAGGTATATGTTTACCGTTACCATGGCAACGAGAGTGCGTTCAAGCAGAGAGAATGTTTCCACGTTATAAAGACGCTGCTAATAAATTTTCTCGTGAAGACAAAAGGGATTTAAGTTTATCATTATTGATTTTAAAAGGCCAGTTTTTCCGGCTGGTCTCATCACCTTAAGACCAGTCTGTGAAAATGTTGTCAGACACTAAACCGGTCCGTGGTGCAGACAAGGTTGGTGACCGCTGTTGTACACAATTAAGGTGATGCAACGCCCAGTAGTGCCTACGTCTGCTTCTGTATATGATTTCTCCAGGCGTGGTGTCATTAGTGATGGTATTTGAGGGGTATTTATTGAAGTCGGACAAAGTAGCACATCACCGAAGGCCTAAGTGTGAAATGCACAGACCGCCACTGAAAACAGATAAACTAGGCAGGTTCTAATGCAGCGGTCGGCAACCTTTGACACCGAAAGAGCCATTTGAACCCGGTTTCCACGGAAAAGAAAACACTGGGAGCCGCACATCTAAAATGAAAAAAAAAACCAAACTTCTACTACTGTACCGCAGCATGTTTCTTATGAAATCCACGTGCTACAGAGAAAATTACATTTTATTCATTTAATGAACACATTTTGAACATTTTGAATTGTTGAAAAATAATAACAATGAATGTCTCTTTCAAATAAATTAAAAAGCTGAATTTAAATTATCCATGTAGCAAACGAAAGCAGAAAAATGCCATGAGGCGTCATCCTTATATCCATTTATCTTATCTAAAATGATATATTGCTTTTTCTTACCTTTACACTTTGTATAAACAACTATAGTGTGGTATGTCTTATGAAGTGCTACGGAGAAAATTAGATTTTACCGATGTAATGAACACATTTTGAATTCTTGAAAAAATAATAATGTCTGAATGTCTCTTTCCAATAAATTAAAAAGCTGAATTTAAATTGTGCATGCAGCAAACAAAAGGGAAAAATCTGTGAGCCGTCATCCTTATATCGCCTTGGGCTTTCAAAGTATGCAGCGGAGCATACTCTGTGATATTTCAAGATCACAATAATCTTCAAATTTAGAACTAAAATAATACAAAACCTAACACAAATAAAACACACTTCAATTAAATACAAAAAAAAAATTTTTAGTAATTTATTTTGCCAAGCCAATCAGAGCCGCATTATAAGGATGAAAGAGCCGCATGAGGCTCCGGAGCCGCGGGTTGCCGACCGCTGTTCTAATGTAGGAGCTGGAGCCAAAACTGGATAACAGGTCAAGCATGATAAACAAACAATCTGGGGACGAGTGTGTCAAAGACTCATCCATTTATGCTCCAGCAGATGAGTAGATGAGTTTCAGGTGTGACTAGTGCACACACACAGACAAGAGGAAGGGGGGGAAACAGGACACAGAGAGGGTCTTGTTTCCCCCCCTTCCTAACGTTGTCTCGGTGCTAACGTTGTCGCCTGACAACGTTAGCACCTCTTGCCTTATACTATAGGTGATGTTTTTGAATTTCTTTTGTGCTTTTATCTCAATGCAAGTCAAGGTTTCAACTCTTTTTCAAGCCTCTGTTTGCATAAACTTATGAAAACTCCAATGAGATCAAGATTGACAGATGAACATCTGCTTCAGTGTTTGACTTTTTTCTGTGAAGAACCCAGAAAGGATTATTTGGTTATTTATTTCTTAAGTAGTGTAAATCAATTTCCCCTTTTTTTGTGAAGAACCCAGAAAGGGTTCTTTGCCTATTTAATAATTAATAGTTATTATTCATTTCCAGACATTTGTTCTGTGAAGAATCCAGGGCCCTATTCCAGAGAGCAGATTATGTGACATACCCGGGTAAGTTTAAGGGTAAGTTAGACAACCTCAACGTTCGGTTCCAAAAACAGAGGTAACTTTCGGGGTATGTAAATAACCATAGCAACTTCCTTTCTCAACATAACCTGCTTCAGAGCAGGTAAGTTTGCTTCAGAAAGGTTACTGAGCAAGGCGTGTTCTTTTGAAGACGATTCCCTGAACATGGAAGCACAAAATATACAAGGCTTTTTTCACAGTGAGACTGTGATAAAGGCCACGTAACGTATCATTGAGTCTTATCCTGAAGGGTAATGCGGATTCTAATGAAATCTCACATTTTCTGCTAGATATTAAAGAGAAAAAGGTTTTCTTGCAGTCTGGGTAAATCCTCCGAAGGGCTCATTTTCTATAACCAAATATTTTAATTTGGCAAATAAGGCGCAAAACTTTCAAAAGTGATATTTGAAAGAAGAATCATACATGATAATAAGCTAAGTTTGTATCTATTTATGTGATTATATTCAGGACACTTTGGTGAGAATTACTATATTATTAATAAAGGTAGCTTCAGAGCAGGACTCACCAACCCGGTGCCCGCGGGCACCAGGTCGCCCGCAGCAACCGCATCAGTTGCCCACAGGCCAGTTCTAAAAGTAGCACTAATCACAAATTAGCTCTGTCTAAAATTTTATTTAATTGTGTTGCTATTCTTTTTATTTTTAATTTACAGTGATGTAAATTTAAAAACAAATACATAAAAACGTAAATAAAAAAATGTATATCACAAAAAAAGTTTAAAATACGAACTCTGACGTAGTATGGGTCAGAGGTCAGTCTAGTGCACATAACAAACCAGCTTTGCTGAGATGAGCTTGTGAGCGCTGCAAAGATGAGGTTACGAATGCGTTTTCTACCCACAAAAACATGGCAGAAAAAAGGAAGAAAACTTATCATTTTCACAGTGAATGGGAGCAAGAATTCTTTTTTACTGACGTGAAAGAAAACTGTGTGTGTCTCATCGGCAGTGCAACTGTGCGACTGTGTGTCGCATCGTCTTATTTAATCTTGTTTAATCTAGATAAACTATCTAGCCTCTAGATATCAGCACTCAGCACTCGCAGGTAACAGGTATTGCGGTGGGTCCTTATTGTCACACCGTTCTTGTATTTAGAAATGAGTAGATTTTTGTTAAATCTTACATAATTGATCATTTGTATAAACATGGTTCAGACTTTATGATTTGATAACTGTTGGTGGCTAATAAAAATTGAAAAAGATTTCCTATAAAATGTTGTGAAAGTGATCATTTGAAAATTTAACACTTGGACATTGCATATTGAAATGTATCTGTTTCCTACCTTGTTTAATCATACTGAAATAATTATTGTGATGGATCATTAACAATCAGTGTCTTCACATAGAATATCATTAATAATAATATCAAATTAAACTGTGTAACTTTGTTATTTCAGAAGTGTACTATCAAAGTGATAGACCTTTGCATTACTCAGTGCCCTTTAAGTAGCTCTCAGTTTCAAAAAGGTTGGTGACCCCTGCTTTGGAGAATCGTTTTTAACATTTTTGGTTAGGGATGTGCCTCAAGATTTTTTTTCAATGGAAAAATGTACCTTGGCATTTCAAAAGGTTGAAAAACACTCAGTTTGCCCTTACAAAAAGGTGGCACAGTAGTTTTTCAAATGATTTGTACAACCACAGTTTTACCATATGGTAAAATCAGCAACAATAAACTAGTAATCAAATTTCCTAGTCCTGTTACACGCAAATTTTTTTACATTTTTTTAACATGGTAAACTATGTTTACCTATGGTAAATGTAACCAGTTACCAGTAACCAGTAACCAGTTACTGTAACCAGTTACTGTAACCAGTTACTGTAACCAGTTTACCATAAGTAAACTCTTTTACCATGGGTAAACTATCATGTTTATTGGATGATTAATTTGTGGTAAACACTGTTGCTGGACCCAACTCATATACATATACACTTTTTGCAAACTTTGTTGCCTACCAACGATGCTGCTAGATACCTGAATTTTCCCAAGGGGATCAATAAAACATTGATCAATTACTCAATCATTATATATATGTATATGAATATATATGACAACAGTTTTGCTTTCATATATATACAGTATATATATACATTAGCTTCTCCGTGTATCAGTGGCGGCTGGTGACGTGTGGCGCAGGGGCGCCGCCCCCCCGACCTTATCACCAAGAAATATATAAGCATATATATCTATATATACTCAATGCAACATGTATGTGTTTATAAGTATGCAAAACTGTCGAGTGTGAAGATTACATGCATTTTAATAATGTTTTACACCGATTTTATTTTCTTACTTCCTGTGCAAACCGGAACGAGGGCGAAGGGTAGGTACGCCCTCCCAAGAAAACGTATGAGTGTGTATGTGGCTTCCGGTTTTTATGGAAAAAAACGTGACGTCAGCTCTAAATTTTTTCCCATTCATGTGTATTGCAAACCATAACCACGCCCGCGGGGCGCAGAGATTGTCCGCCCATCTGGTGTGTGATACGTTATCCTCTCTGTCAGTCTGTTACATGAACCAATCAATTAGCTAGAAGCTGACCTAAAAATCCCACCCGCGCCACGCCCTTTCTTTTCACTGCGGAATTCTGGGAGTCTCCATCATGGCGTCGAACGCTAGTTTAGTTGTTAACAATGCTACTGGCTTTTTCAAAGAGAATTCAGTGTCGTCCCTTCTACAGAATCCGTTTTCTAAGCGTTCTAAAGAAGAAAAAAGAAGAGTGAAGGAGCTTTGACCGGACACCCCAGAGTTGACTGTGCAACAAAACAGTGGAGATCGCGGCCGCTTTTATGTGAGAGGATAAGAAACACTGGATGAGAAACACTTTTTTTGTTTCCCCTGCTTATTATTTAGTTCAGCAGCATCTGAAAAGGTGTGGATATCAACAGGGGTGAGTGACTTGAAGCATTTGTCTGAAAAGTGCAAACGTCATGAAACTTGCCGCACCCATCTTGATAGTAGCTATAAGCAAGCTGTTTTTGGCAGTAGTAACATCCTGGCACAATTAAATGAAGGCTACTGAACTGGCATAAGGAAACATAATGAAGAAGTCACCAAAAACAGACACATATTGTCACGAATAATTTTATATTTATTTTATATATATATATTTATATATACTTTTATATAATATATCTAAAAAAAAAATTTTGTGTGTGTTTGAAAAATGTGCGCCCCCCCAGTTTTTTTTACCACCAGCAGCCACTGCTGTGTATCTGCAGATTGTTGCTGCGTCGCATTCAGCTGTTGCAATACGTAAATAAATCCGCACATTTTTCCATGTGATTCCATGGATCTTTCAATGGCAATATTGAAAGATCTGCAGCTTTTCTCAGACAAAATATTAACAATAATAAAATTAGAATAAAAAACAAAGTGAAAACAATTTTGCTTTCATATATATCTGAAAGCAAAACTGTCGTCAATCATGTTAAAGCCCTCCCATACCCTCCATGAATCTGTGGACCACCTGAAGAACAGTTTCAGCAACAGACCTCTGCAACCCCACTGCTCAAATCATTTCTGCCATCCTCCATCAAACTATTTAACCTTTCGCTTTCAAACCTGTAACTACTTGCCATTCACAACAGTTTAAAAAAATTTCCATGTTCACATGTTAATAAGTTCTTGATTGACTCATTGTTTGATTGTTCTTACTGTGAGTTCCTCTTTGGTTCTCTGTTTTGGTTCTCTGTTTTGTACTGCAGCACTCAAATTTCCCTTCAAAGATGAATAAAGTATTTTCAGTTCGATATACATTATATACAATATTTAAACTTCAGGGTTCTCAAATATGATTGGGTGCATTGATGACACCCACATTCCCATCAAAGCTCATTCAGTAGGTGAGGGAGACTATGTGAAAAGGAAATCTGTCCATGGCATCAATGTGCAGGTACCAACTGAATTTCCAGTCTTTAATATGTCAATGTTAAAGCTACAAACCTCATTAATGCTTTCCTCCAACAAGCTAATATGTGATGCAACCCAACGCATCACTATTGTTGAGGCTAAAAGTCCAGGGTCTGTACATGATGTCAGAATTTTCAGGGAGTCATCATTCCGCTGGTCATTTCAACAGGGTATAGTTTGCATTGTACAATGTGTTTTGTCTTTCTATTAAAGTTGTGATGTACACTTTAATCATTACAGGACACTACAATGCTCATTTGTTGGGGGACAAAGGGCACCCCTGTTTGCCCTATGTGATGACATCCCACCTGTGGGTATGTTGTGTTGTCCTTCACAACATACCCACGCTGAGATGAATGTGGCATAACCACTTTAATTAAACTGTTTACAAAAACATTTCTCATTTTTTCATTGTCTGAAAGAAAAAAAAATTGATTTATATTGATTACATAAGATTTAACATGGAACAGATTAATTTTCCCGTACAGTTCCCACCTTAAACTGATGCTCCAGTATTTCTACCCCAAGTTTGGCCTTTTGAATGACTGTTTTTTTTCTCCTCCATTTCAAGCGGTATAAGGTCCATTTCACTTTGACTTATTTGCCTTTGAAGATAGACCCTATGCAGCTCCTTAGCTGGCATGAGGAAGGATGGATAAAATAAATAAAGATTGTTCATTGCTCTAATAACACGTACAGTATTTACTTACAAACAGCTGTAGACAAGTTTTTACACTACTCAGGAAATAAAGTAATCCTTGAATGATTTTAAATTTTCAAAAGGATTTTTTATTTTGAGTGTGAGAGGCTTCAAGGGCTTCATGTGTTTTCAATAGAAATAGGACACCACTTTAAAAACCTGCACCGCAGGTGACAGGCAAGAGTGCGCAACAACTTCAAAGTGAGTGAGAGTGATATAATCGGAGGATAGAAGGCTGCGTCGGAGATTATTCTGTAAGTAGAACACATGGCGACCAATTTATCATTGATATGAATTTACACAAAAAGGCAGTTAAATCATCTCAAATAAACAGGGTCAGACGAACAAACAGCCATGTTCATCAGACTTTGTATGCAGCACAAAGTGCTATTTACAGGCTTCTGCAATTCCTCTCTGCAAACCTACGGGTAAGCAGTCTGTTCCTGTAGTTCATGGAAATTTAATTTGACCAAAACCAAACAAAAGTTAATGTGTGTTTTTCTTAAGGTTTTTTTGTGTGTATGCACTGTTTAATGGGTTGCTGGGTCACGTGTGAAATGTTTTTTTGTGGTTTCAATTTAGCAACGATGGTTATTCTTCCAAACCTGTCCTATTAAAATCAGCAGTTATGTGTCACCACAGTGAATTTGATTTCTTTTCTCAAAGGATCTCATCTTACCACACACAGGTGCTGGCACAGAGAATGGACAGGTCACTGCTGCAACATGGCCCTTTTTTGAGGCTATGCATGGGGCAATGGGAGTCAGGGGCTCTATCAGGCCCCTCAGCCTCATTTCCACTTCAATGGACAAAGAGCCTGAGGAGGATCCTGATGAGTGTGCCCTGTGTCCCATCCACCAGCTTGTTCACTAGCATGGTGAGTGTGTGCTGAAGATATTTACAAATGACACTCCATTTTTTTGATTGATTTAATCATCAAACCAATGTTTCAAACACAAATGCATGCAGTCAGAAACAGGCCACAGGTAGAACATGTAGATTATCTCTTTATTACCAAAGAATAAATTGTCAACTAGCGAGTAAATGTTGTTAGAGGGTGATTGTGACAATAGGGCCGAATTTGGGGGATCACTCTTGTTCTGATCTCTACCTTTCGACCAATTCTGCATTGGTGTCCTTGCCAGAAGTATAAACTCCAGCCGACATACAGTAGCTCTAAGGGTCATGGAGACACACAAACTGCCCCACCACGATAAGGTGGTGATTCCTCAGGGGCAGAAAAATTAGCATGTCTGACACTGAAACGAGCAATCAAGGCAACCATTTTGGTCAACACCAGTCATGAAATAAGTATAAAATCACATTTTTTTTAAAAAGAAAATTAGTCTTGTGTCTTCCCCAGACATTGATAAAATAATTACAAGTAAAAAGGCACCTGCAAAATGCCTTTTTTGGTCCTGGTTACAGGACCATATTGCATATGGTCCTGTAACGGTGCTTCAAGATGTGATGGTGCAGACTGACGGGCAGAAAGCCTGTCTCTGATGTATGACCCACCGACACGGACACCAGGGTCATGTGGCTTTTGTTCCTGCTCCTCAATTATATCCCCATGGGCCAGACACAAAATTGTGGAGGACAGCACAACCCAGGGCCATTTCCGAGCAGAAGTGGGGCCTCACCTCCAGGGCCTTGAAGAGAGTGGCCCGCCACCGTGCCTTCATCATTCCAAAGGCCCTCTCAATGATGGAGCAGGACCAGCTATGCCTCTGATTGAAACGCTCCTCCATCCTTTCTTGCCGAGGTTGCCGGTAGGGAGTGATGATGGAGATTGGGTCTTTAATAAACCGTCTTCCAAACAGAGGTGTCAAGTAACGAAGTAAGACTACTTCGTTACCTTACTCAAGTAGAAAATCTCGTTATCTCTACTTTAACGAAGTAATTATTTTTTTGTCTACTTTTTACTTTTACTCGCTACATTTTTATACAATTATCTGTACTTTTACTTCGTTATTTTTACCAAAAGTAGTCGCTACTATCGCCATTTTGTCACTGTTAAAAATAAAGAAAAAGTCAGTAAAACCAATCGGATCGTTCGCGCCATTCAATTTGAATGTGATTGGATGAGCCTGGTCAATGCAATCTCAACGCAACTTCCTGTTGCTCCATCTCCGACATGAGACACACAGGACCACACAACGAAGAAGGACGGGACTCCTAAAGCAAAAATGAGCCAGCCATCGACGAGCGCGGATACCCGGGATCGGGACAATAAACAAGAGGATGAGACCCAAAAGGAAACTGGTTTAGCCCACCCATGGCCTTATTTGAAAGAGATTTTTGATTTTGTTGAGCGAAAAAACGATTCATACAAAATGCTTTGCAAACTCTGCCTTCCAAAGAAACACGAGCTCATGGCGTTCAAAACTTCGCCTTCAAATTTGAGGAAACATGTCGAGGTAAGCTGAAAACATATTACTAACCTAATAATGATCAACCTAGTTAAATCGTAGTACGCCATGCGTACGGATTTCGCCTTGCTAGCTATGGCGAGCTGCATGCTAACACTTTGTCTTTACTTCCTGGTTCTATTTTATTTTGTAACCATTGAACTTTGTTTGATTAGCTCTCTGTTAAATTATTGTTTAGAGTTTTGATTGTAAGATGTTGTGTGATTTAATATTGTTGCTTTGTGTAATACTGTTTTAATATTAAGTGGATCGACTGCTTTAACAATGAGATAGAAATGCATGCAACACTTCCGCAGTCAGTAACAACTGAGAGCAGAAACATTAGATGTGTTCGAGATGATTTGCGCATTTCATGGATTTCAGATAAGACCAAGCATTGCAAGGATCGGGGAAAAGCCCCTGGAAGTCTATGAGAAAACAGTTTCTTCTTATTTTAGAAAAACAAGATCAGGAAGTAACATTTACATACATCCGCTTTAAAATTTTTACACAATAAATTTACTAATTTGTTGAAGAAGCGCAACAAGTCAATACGTGTTCAAGTTAATTTCAGTTTTTGTTTTTAGACTTCATTAAACAAAAACACAGACAGTAAATTATTTACACCGTTCATTAAAAGTTACAATCAATTTTATTGTAATGATTTACTTGCATAACTTTGAAACAATTATTTAATAAAATTGAGATAAAATTTCAAACCTCATTCTTAATATTGAGCAGTTTTTAGCTCTTTAAAATATTAACAAATCTACCATTTTTTCTTATTTCCTGATTTGCGAAGCTGTAATGTAAACATTAAATGGAAGATTTTCTTTATTATTATTATTGTTGATTCTATTATATAGTTTAGTTACTGGTGCAATGAATGGGTTTTAAATCCTAGAGATCCAGCAGATTTCAGTGTGTGAAATCTCTTACGAAACAGACACATTTTTACATTAAAGGGCCCATCTCATGCAAAAGTGACTTTCCAGAGTTTTCTAGCTTGTAAGAGTGATGTCCGGGCCTTGTATATGTCACCAAAGGGCTTTCTAGATTGATTTAGCCCGTTTTTCTGTGGATTTCTGGTACGCTCAGACAAAACAACCAATGAGCAGATGTCTAAAGTATGACGCATTTGACGTAGCCCGGACGGACTTCGCACACGCCCCCCTCCGCAGCAAACCCTCCCTCCTCACCACCCGCCCTCCTCACCCGCCTACACTCCGGCCTTACGCCCTCACAAACTCACTTTCAACGTCCGATATACAGGCTGGTTCGCTGCTCTGCCTCTTTTTTATTTTCTTGCTTGAACACGCTTTTTAGATTAATCGACATGATAAAATCTTATTTCAGACGCTACCAAACCGCTACGCACGGGTTTACGCCCGCCTTCCCCCTCCCGCTCAGAGATGGGCGGAGGAATAGCGGCTCAGTGAGAGCAGAGGGCGGAGCTTGTACTTTCTCAGGATGGGCGGAGGGATGAGCAGACCCGGCCTTTCATAGTTCCGGGTCTGTGACTGCGCTCCACCAAATCGATATATTTTCATAATTATGATGTAATGCATGTTGCAAACCCCACATTTTGCGTGTGTATGTGCAGAGGATACAATGTGGAAAGAGTTGTTTTGCATGAGATGGGACCGTTAATGTATGCTTTATTAATTTAATAACATTCACACAGAATGATACTGTGAAGGTTTTGTAAAAACACAACTGCATCATATATGTTGGTCTGATATTTATTAACATGTAACATAATTCTTATGAAACACAGTCTTATGATTGTATAATTATTAGTATCCTAACTCAAATCACATTTTCTCACATATAACCATGCTCACCTACTCCACATCTTGTTTTGGCTTGTGGTTCTTGAAGTAATATCAAGATAGTAGCATAGACCAGTGGAACCAATCCCTAACTGGTGGGTTTACTTTCATCCATAAACTTCAAGCATGACATTACTACCACAGTACAAGGTAATCTGAGTTTGTGATTCCAGAGAAATGACACAACTCTCAATATGCCTTTACTTTCTCCACAGAAGAAACACCCCACAAAGCTGGAAAAGTACATCCAACTAACCCAAAAAAGGAGATCATCCACACAAGATTTGTTGGCTCCGCCCATAAAGCAATCAAAGTTGTGGGAGAATCAAAGAGTCTCCCAGGAAAGTGTAGACAAGGCAGTCCTGAAGTTTGTGGTACAAGGCTTGCACCCACCCCACATTGTCCAGCAACCAGGTTTTATTGATCTTGTTCAGCAACTTCAGCCGAATGTGAATGTTATGACACGCAACACTCTTGTGAATAAAGTTGCAAAAGCCTCAGCGGAGATGAAGATAAAAGTCAAAGCGGTTCTCGGTGAAGCTGAGTATATCGCAACTACTGCAGATTGCTGGACCGCACACCGCCGCAGCTTTATTGGGGTCACTGCCCATTGGTTTTGCTCACAAACAATGCAAAGATTCTGTGCTGCCCTTGCCTGCAAACAACTAAAAGGATCTCATAATTTCTCAACCCTGGCTGGAGCCCTAAATGACATTTACACAGAATACAATACAAGAGAAAAGATTGTACGAACAACAACTGATAATGGGTCAAACTTTTTGAAGGCCTTCAGAGTGTACGGGCAGACAGAAGAGAACGATATTCAGTTTGATGGAGACGGTGAGGAAGGAAATGGTGGTGGCCAAAATGATGAATGTGATGAAGAGGAAACCACAGAGGGTGAATTCATTGACACTGGAGCACTTTTGGATGAAGATGATTTCGTAGAATTTCAGTTACCCAAACACCACAGATGTGCATGCCATCTCCTCAATCTAGTCTCCACAGTTGATGCCTCAAAGGCAGAGGACAGTCCAGTGTACAAGAAAATATCAAGGTCCACATTTGGTAAATCTGCTAGTCTGTGGAAGTTAAGCTCAAGATCAACCAATGCAGCTGAAGTAATCGAAGACTACTGCAAACTGCAACTTGTAAGGCCAGTTCCTACAAGATGGAATTCATTCTTCTCAGCCGTTGAAAGACTAGTGAGAATAATAAAAGAAAGGGGTGAAGTAGCACTTGCAGCTGTCTGCAGTAAACTAAACATACCCCAGTAAGTGTTTTATTTGCCTTTTAATTAACGTGATTCAACAATTTTCTACTTTTGTACATTAACTAAAGTGTTGCTCTTAAAATGTCTATTAAAAAGACAGAAAATTATCAAAACTGTTATCAGAACAGTGAAAAACAAACACAAATTTAATTTTAGCAGGCTGAAAGTTTAGTTTGATAAATTGCAATACATACCTAATTAAAACACCACAGTAAAACCCAAGTTACTTGTCAAGTCTTTTTCAATAAATTTAGAAAACAAAGTAATTTATCTGAATAATTTATTTTTCAAACTTTTTGAGAAAAGTTCTTTCACCCTAGCAGCAGAACTATGTAAGAGCACAGAGGGAATTAATGTGTTTAAAATGATTGTAAACTAAAAGTTTTTCATTTTGTTCTTCCCTACTTGTTTTCACACTGAAAAATATCAATAAGAATACCGACGAAATATCAAATACAAAGCGGTATGAGGAAGAGTAGAAGTATTGATAAAATGGCACCAATACCCATCCCTAGTGAACAATCTTTTTTTCTGAGATTGAAGTTGTATCAACTCGGCTGAATCTTTTATATTATTTTATTTTCCATTTTGTATTTGTGCAGGTTTACACCAGCAGAACTTGCATTTCTCTCAGAATATGCAAAAACAATGAGTCCAGTTGCTAAGGCACTTGATGTTCTTCAAAGTGAAACCAGCGTGCAGATGGGATGGTTGGTCCCTACCATAACTCTGCTGAAGAATAAACTACGGCATTTTTGTGGATCTACCAAGTTCTGTGAGCCTTTGATTGCTGCCCTTCTTTTAGGCCTTGATAAACGGTTTGGAGAGATGCTTGCTGACCCAGAGCTGATAGCCTCTGCCATTCTTGTTCCTAAGTTTAAGACCTGCTGGACAAGTGATCAAAATGTCCTGAAACTTGGTAAGTGCTCAACTGTCCTGTAATTCTTTGAATTTCTTTGGAGTCGCTGGAATGAGGCTGACATTTTATTTATTGGCACAAACAAGCACACATAATAGCCATTGCACATTACAGTAATTTTACAATAGTCTTATATTATTTCATCTGCACTAACTTTTTGTATTATAATTTATTCTGCAGGCCTTGATTATATTAGAACACACTTGAAGGTTCAGGTCGGGAATCTCGCCAGCGAGAGCTCTGTTTCATCTGAGGAAGACGACTTGTTTTCCTCTTTAAAAAAGACTAACCCTCTTGAAATGACACATCAACTGGATGCATACCTTGGGTGCCCAGGAGACACATCAGAAGTCTTAAAATGTTTTCCTGCTGTATTCCAGCTGTCACGCAGGCTGAATGTGGCACTCCCAGCCTCAGCAGCCTGTGAAAGACTGTTCAGTGTTGCCGGACTCGTCTTCTGCCCGAGAAGAGCACGAACTGTCTCAAAGAACTTTGAGAACCAGCTGCTTTTGAGGCTTAACAAAGCCTTTTGGTAATTTTTTTTTTGGCGGTGATGCAGAGTGAAATTTGGTAGCTGCAGGAATGTTGCTTTTTGCCCTATTTGTGTTAATAAACATTTGAGTGTGTTCATTAATTTCCAATAAAGGTTGTTAAGAAAAAAATGTTTCTGATTTATAAAGTTTCACACCACAACACTAAATCATTTAGTTATTATATTCTGCTCCTTGAAGCATGTGATAATGGTTAAAAACATGTTAACACGCTTTTGTTAACAATATTCTATTTTTTCTGAAAATTACTTTTACTTTTTTTACTTTAAGTAGTTTTAAAATAGGTTACTTTTTACTTTTACTTAAGTAGAAAACTTGAGTTGATACTTCTACTTTTACTAAAGTAGTTTTTTAACTCGGTATTTATACTTCTACTTGAGTAGAAAATGTTAGTACTTTTGACACCTCTGCTTCCAAAAGAAAATAACCAGGTGGGTGGTACAAAGCTTCAACATAAACAGGATTGTTTCTAAGAATGCAAGTGTCATGGACAAAGCCCCCACATCCAACAAAAGCATCCAGGAATCTCCCATTGGAGTCACAAATGGCTTAGAGCTGAATAGAAAAAAATGGTTTGTAATTTAAATAATCAGTTTTGTTGCGTTTTGGTGATTTAATTCGAATATGACAACCATCAATCGCTCATGCAGAGCAAGAACTTTTAGCATCATGCTGAGCAAGGATCACGTGATTTCATCACGTTCGGCGTTCATAATGCACTCTTCTGTTGAGTCTCCATTGGGAACGTCGACTTTTGTTGGGTACAGATCTCAAGATCTCATTTCATTTCACCCATCCCAAGGGATAAACCCACACAAAGTGGGAAAGGCAGCTAGTAAGAAAAATATATATATATTTTATTTAGATGGGTGAAAATCTTTGTACATTTAATTGGATTATTTATTCCTTTGACGTTCCAGCTTATAAAACGAAGACCTGTCTGGTTTTGTTTATCTGCCATTTAAACAGTGGTGTGTAAACATAAAAGAGAAAAGTGTTCCCTGCATTAATACCCCAAAAAAACAAAAGAAAAACAAAAAGAGCCTTAAGTTCCTGATGTTTTCTCTGCAGCTGCAGTCTCACAGTCTCACGGCTGACGAAGAACTGAATCTTCTCATTAAGTGGCTTGGACCTGAGTCTTGCGAACATGCAAAAAGATTAAAGGCGGTCAACATTAGGCATCCAGATGCTGGTGTCGCCATGATCTGGACAAGGCTGGAGGAATGTTATGGCTCACCAGAAGCAATAGAAAACTCACTGTTTAACAGATTACAGGACTTCCCAAAGCTTTCAAGCAAAGATCCTCGCAAGCTGCGGGAACTTTCAGACCTTCTGTGTGAACTGGAAGCTGCAAAATTGGACAGATATCTAACAGGTTTAAGTTACCTTGATACAGCTAGAGGAGTAAGTCCAATCGTGGAGAAGCTTCCCTTTCCCCTCCAAGAGCAATGGACAATGGTGGGGTCAAAATATAAAGAAGACCACAATGTAAGTTTTCCTCCCTTTTCATTTTTTGTGGACTTTGTAAGACGTCAAGCCAAGGCAAGAAATGACCCGAGTTTTATTACAGCTTACAACTCATCTGCTAATGCTGCAGTCGGTTACAAAAATGGAAAACAGACAAACTTGTACAACCAAAGACAGTCAGTCACAGTGCACAAAACAGAAGTGTCGGAGATGGACAAGAGGAAAGAAACAAGTGATGACATTACTAAAGAATGCCTAATACATCGCAAACCACACTCACTGAAAAAATGCAGAGGTTACAGAGCTATGTTACTGGAAGACAGGAAGAAGCTACTCAAAGAAAATAACATTTGTTATCGCTGCCTAGCTTCCACCAAACACCTAGCCAAAGATTGTAAGGCTACAATAAAGTGTGAAGAATGTAACAGTGAGAGGCACTTAACAGCTCTTCACTCAGGTTCAACACCATCATCATTTAAGCTTTCTTCATCACCCAAAGATCACGAGAAGATCGCAAGAAGTTGCACAGAACCCTGATGTTACCGCAACATGTACAGAGGTATGTGGTGAAGAAATCGCCGGAAGGTCCTGCTCCAAGATCTGTCTAGTGAAAGTCCATCCTAAAGGTGAGCCACACAAGGCAAGGAACATGTATGCAATAATTGATGATCAAAGCAATCAATCACTCGCTAAAACAGAGTTCTTTGACATGTTTGCTATACAAAGCACAATGTCGCCATACATTCTAAAAACCTGCGCTGGTGTGACACAAGTGAGTGGAAGAAGAGCTTGTGACTTTATAGTTCAGTCATTTGATGGAAAAAGGAGTTTTCCTCTTCCAATGCTGATAGAGTGCAATTCTATTCCCAACAATAGAGAAGATATACCCACTTCAAATGCTGCTTCACATCATCCTCATCTCAAAACTATTGCCACAGAGATTCCTCCATTCGACTCGCAAGCTGAAATCCTTCTGCTGATAGGACGTAATCTTCTAACAGTCCACAAGGTGAGGAAACAAATTTGCGGCAAGCATAACGACCCGTTCGCCCAAAAACTCGACTTGGGCTGGGTCATCATTGGTGATGTGTGTTTGGGTGGTGCCCACGAGCCACGTGAAGTAAACGTTCTCAAAACGCATGTGTTGGACAATGGACGTCCAAGCTATCTCACTCCCAGCAAAAGTCTTTTCAATGTAAAAGAGAGCTTCACACAACAGGAGGGAATGAAGCCGGATGGGGTCCCTGAAACCACGGAGCCCTGTGAGGGTGCTTCAGGAGAACCTTCGTCCCAGCAGGAACATGTAGCACCACTCCAAGCAGCACCAGGAGCTTCTCAGAAACCCAACGAGAAGAAACGACTTCCTGGGAGTTTCTCCAGCTGGCGACCTGGAGCCACCTCGCACCGCGGCGATGTGAAACCTGCCGTTGGAGTGGCCAGAAAGAAGGCCACGCCTTCAGCAGGAGCGGTTCCAAGAAGACCCGCTGCCCCGCCTGCTTCCTCTACAACTAAGAACCAAAGCAGGGTACCGGAGAGGAAGTCAGTTGGTAGAACCCCCTCAGTACCCGGCTCCCTTAAGAACCCCCCGGTTTCTATCGGTACCAGACCCACAGCAGTGAACGGAGCTTCTAAGAAGAAACAAACCGATGAACTGGAGAATAAAACTAAACCTAAAGCCACGACTTCAACAAGAACAACTTCTGTTCCTCAAAAAACAAGCACGACGGCAAAACCTGCTGCTTCCAAACCCTCACGACCGGCTACGGTTCCCTCAACGTCCCGAGTGTTCCCTGCACCAAGGCCCACCACATCCCTGGTGAAACCTCCGACCACAAAAACTAGTACTTCTAAAGTAACAACAGCACTCACTGCTGGTAAAACTGCAGCAGTGCAGCCTCCTAAACCCAGCACTACAACCACTGCAGCCAGGAAGGATTTTGGTCGACCGGCTGCTTTCACTAAGAAACCTCCAGCCGCCGTCGCCGCCGCTCTACCTGCCAAGAAGCAGGAAACCAAGCCGACCACAAGGCCAAACTCTGCTTCGCACCCACAAAAGCTGCCGATGCCAAAGTTTCTCAATCCAAACCAACTGCTAAGCCACCCCCACGAGAAAACCTCCGACAACCAAATCACCTCTGACTCCACTTACATCCACCAAACCGCCTCAAACTCCTCCCACATCTTCCGTCAGATTGAAGATTGAAGATCCTCATACGCCAATGGCATCCTCTGCCAGTAAACCACCTAAGACTACAAAGATCTTCTCAAGACCAATCTCAGATTGTATTTTGTTATTGTCTCCTGATGTTTAGTTAGTTATTGTGGCATTCTTAGATTAATGCCAGACGGGGAGTGTATTGGAACAATTTATTGTTCAGCTGGGCCGGTAGAGGGCGCTAGCGATCTAATGTTTATTCGTGTTCAGGAAGTAGGAAATAGGAAGTAAGTAGTCAGTTAAGAAGTTAAGAGAAGTTAAGAAGAAGTTAAAAGTTAAGCTTGCAACCACGGAGACCATCCTAGTTTAAATCTAATCAACCATCCACACTTTTCGAGCCCTTTGAGCGGCAATATGATTTCACACTTCTTTCTATTAAATTCTAAAAAAAGCTACAACGGACTGTTCTTTGGAGGAGTTTATGGAAAGGAGAGTTTAGCTGGCTGTGAATCCCAATTAGGACACGGGGTCACATTGGGTGCAACAGTACAGAGATAAAAGGAAAAGCAAGTTGTGATCTTTAAGTGGAATCCAGTCACCCCTGTGTAGGTGCCTCTCAAGCTCGGGAGTTAAAAATACAGCTTGGCACTCTCATTTACTTGTACAAGGGTAGAAGTTTATTACAAAGAAATGCACATCTGTCTGCTGTATGTATGAAGTAAGAAAACAAAGAGGTGTGTTTTAAACAGAGAGGAGTGAGCGGAGCCTTGGAAACGTCCAGGCCCCCATTTTCAGATAGGTAGAGATAGAATTGAGTGGTTGTCTGCACATCTCTTTGTTAACATCACACTGTGTCTTCAACTGTCTGGGCTCCCTGTTGTTAGGTGATTACGTTAACTAAAGACACTGTTGAATTGTTTGTTGTAGGACAAAAAAAATCACGTGAAAAGAAGTACTGTATTTACATTTCCTACCTAACAGTTCCCTCCTGTTTATCATGAAACAGTGTCTTCTACATCAGTTTATTACATCTTGACAAGGCATTTTATGTAGTTAACATCATTCTACACCATAGGTACCGTAGTTTCCACGTCATCATTAGAGGTCTTCAGGGTCTTGTGTGTTTAAAGCATAAGCAACTAACAAAGTTTGATTCGTCATTCTGCTATTCATTTATTTTATGCATGGAATAATACAAACAGAAAATAAACAAAGTAAAATCATTATACACAGATAAAAATAAAAACAAACCTCTTAATGGTATAAAAAAGACCTCCTTGGAACAGCTCATCCCACGAGGACAGGGAGGTAACGTGATCTTCTGCTATCACCTTTTGTAATGTGGTCAATTGGTCCATGGCATATGTAAAATTACACGAGTGTATGTTGTCTGGAATGTATGTGCAGCAAGTATCATTTAAAAGCACACACACTCCTACTCGATCTGCAGTGAGCATGTCTAAAACAATCCTGTTTTGTACAACCATTGCACAGTTTGCATCCATTTCATCATTCTGTTTCTGTTCACTTATTACTGAAGCATCTACAAATAATGCCAATCTATAATCCATTGTTTCCTGACGTAGAGTGTGATTTGCTGCAACAAAAATTTCTAAGGACTAAATGAACATTTTTAGTGTTTACAGGTTGTAGATGGAAGCTGTCATGGGTCCATTTGTGCTTCCTGGCCTTCACTCGAGAATCACCTGTGGGTTGTGAGAGAAATTGGAGAAAGAGCAACCAGGAAAAGTCTCTGACAAAAGACAAAATAAGCCATCTATAATAAGGGCGCAGTTAAGCTGATTTCTTCACCACTTTCAGATGCTGGCCCCTATTGGCTGCCAGCCTCTTTGTTACAGACTTCTACTGTTACTCACTTTCTGGGCTCACTTTAGCGTTGAAAAATCGTTAGCCACTGTGGCTAATCCAGTTTGATTTTTTTTTTTGATTGAATTTGCTCTAGCCACAAATACTTTTTAGTTATGATATGCTCTGTGTCGTAACGTGTTAGTTTGTGGTTAACAGTAAATGTTAATAAATGAGGCGAGAGGCTCCTCAAGTAAGCCAAGTTTTATTACTGTTCTGTCTGCTCCTGCTTGACAGTCACTGACCACAGACTGTTTTACAAATAGAATGGCTGTGTTTGTGTCTTTTAAGAAAGTTAAGGTTGCATGCTTTGCTGCTCTGTCAGCAAAATGATTGCCTATGTTACTGATAAATAATTTGACTGATGTGCTTTGCATTTACATAAAGCCAGTTTTTCAGGTAACTGGATAGCTTGTAAAAGTCTTTGTATAAGTCCTTCATGTGTTTTCATTCATCACGAGGACTACGTTGTGATGACTTAAATTCTCTATTTTTCCAAACTTGTGCAAAATGGTGAACTGAAGAAAATACATACCGACTACGTATCTGTATGTATGGTGATCTTATGTTCTTTAAAAAGTTCACATGCTCTTAACACTGCAGAAAGTTCTGCAATTTGGGCCGAAGAGTTTGAAGGAAGACTTTTAGATTCAATTATTTTGGTCTCTTTAGTCACAGTGTAACTAACTCTAATTTTTTACAAACTTATCTTTTGTAGCTGAACCTTCAACAAAAATGAATTGAGAATCAAAAAGTGGAGTGAGTCTGTTTAATGTCATGTCGAGGTTTATACGTTCTTCTACTTCTGCTTTGCATGAGTGTGGTTTGCCATCTGTAGGTGTGGGCAGCAATGTGCTGACATTCAATGGTCCACACCTCTCTAATGTTATGTGTAGCTGAGACAAGAGGACAGACACCAATTGAAGGTGTCTGGCATGAATCATAAACGACTGCAGAGTCTGCAAAAGCACAAGTGCAACTGCATGTGGAACCTTTAATGTTAATGGATGAAATAAAACCATTTCTGCTGATAATTTTACAGCTTTAGCAGCTGTTGCACATGCTTGTAAACAAGTCATGGGCAAAATGTGACCCGTGGGCCACATGCGGCCCGTTAAATGTTTTAATCTGGCCTGCCAAACTTGAAATAATTAAATAAATAAACCTTGTTGTTTTATTTACTCTGCAATTCTGATGTTTCCCCTCTAGATGGCCCACTCTAGATATATTGGCTTTGTTGAGAAAACAACAATACTGCTCCCATAAAAATGTCTGCCTTTCCATGGTGTGCACGTTGTCAAATAAAACAGTGCGCAGATATGGAAAGCCATCTGGGCCAATAAACACACATAAACAAGGGGGCTTGTAATGCTTTTCTTCATTTTAATTGGAAATTAAAGCATGAATTAGTAAATTAATAAACCATTAGTACCCCAAGATGCCCCAAACCCCAAAATGTGTGTTTTTTTTTCCGCAATGAGCTTAGGTTACCAAAGCATGCCAACCATCTGACTTTTCAGCAGCTATAAATGCCATAAAAGAACAGTGAGGAAAAAGGCTAGTAGTAGAAAAATTTCAAAACACTAATTTTCTTGTTTGGAACTAAATGCACACAATAGTTTTAGTAAAGTTAGCCTATTCTAAGTTGGTTTTAACAGTTTTCAACATTCTCCCCTTTACCAGTTTTCTTTTAATCTTTTTTTTTTCTTCTTTTAATCTTTTTTAATTATCACTCTAAAGGCCTGCCAACTTTCATTCTCTAAAGTCATTCTCAGAGAAATTAGTGCAGGGGGTGCATGTGTGAGGTTTGACCGCCACCTAGTGGACAGTCCTGAGAATAACAACAAGGGAATTATTTTCTCAGTAGACCAAAAATTGTACAGACGTGTGAATTTTTCGCAGAAATCTGACTGTTTGCTATCAAACTACCAGAGACAGGAACCGAGAATTTCACTTTGTTCAAAGCAACTTCTTTACCGCTTCTCCTAGGGTGAAATATTCCCCAAAACGTATGCATTTTAAACAAATAGAGAAATGAGGGCCTTATGTTTTAGGAAACAAGGCTTTGGGCCTCCAAAAATTGAATGAGTGTCATAATTTGCAAACCGTTTTTAAGGTTGTCCCATCCCCCTCTCTTCTCTCAGAATCTCAAATATGAGTAAAGACACTTACGTGGTGTTAAATCTCTATTTCAGAGGATTCCTGATGTGATAGTCAAGCAACCTCAGAAGACCACTTGTGACTCCGATGGGAGCAGAGAGGAATCTGAGAGTAAGGAGACGACAAATTCAGAAAGAGGAGATGGGAGGGTGATTGTAGTAGAACCAGGAGTACATCCTGTGCGGCCGCCCGGCTTATTTTCTTCACCTCAATTGCGATGGCTATCTTAGGATGTTGGCTTCTCTTTCTGCTAATCTCGGGTGGAACCCTGGAGCTGCATTACAAATTGATCAGGAATACCACGAGAGGTAGACTCATGCAATCATTCCGATCCACAGTATTCCGTATCCCTCTAGATAACGAGTGCAGTGGAGATGCTCACAGGAGCTGGGTTGATTTCAACAGGCAGGTGCTAGGGAAAGAGCCCCGAGGCCCCATCCCCACTCAGCCTTCGTACCTCGACGAATGGAAGGATATTAATGTTCAATTTGGTGACAACATTCTGTGGGATAAAACAAGATATATGACTCTGGTGTCCTTCCCTAATTGGGGTCAAATCTGGGGTACAAGATGGGGAAAACACCTGCCATACTCTCACCTATAACTATACCCTCACTCACCTGTTGTGGGGAAATTCTATCCAAGGAAATTCTATCCAAGGAAATGGCACACAAGCACAGTGTGTCCCTTGGACTGAACCCAGAGCAAATCAGACATATATTCAGGTTAATCAGAGGCTCTCCTTCTTGCCTGGACCCTTAGACGAAAAGGGAAGTTTCATTTTCAGAGAATGGCCCATCTCAGTCGTACCCGGGTCTATGGATTATGGCCTCAGGGTCTTGGAGTGAATAATACGGGGGGAAAGGACTTGGGGTGGAAATGGGTGTTAATACTGTCTCCTCCGTTCCCTAGGTGATGGCTGCTGGTTTGGAACCCGGAAATGATTATGGGACGAGCAAACTGAAAAGGAAGGTTGTCACAAAAGCCCGGCTTATCATTGTGGTTCTCCTCTCGGCCATCCTAGGATTTTTTTCTGTATCGAATCTCCTTCTTCTCCACCCCAGAAATTTAGTTTAAGGTCATCCACGAACACTCTGTAGCTCATGGGGTCAGGATAGAGAACATGTATGAATTGCAGTTACCGCAAAATACGGCTCAGAATGACACCTGTGAGGAGATGGGGATGTTGAGTTCAACTGTAGAGTTAAACTGCATTCGGTGGAGAATCCTATATCACCAACTTTTTAATAGAATTGCCCCTTTAGTGCCAACGAATCTCTTCTCTAATTTGCAATTCCTCATGGGACTCCCTGGCTGTGTTTTTGTTCAGACCTGGGCAGTTTGGGGAGCCGGCTGAGATATCACATTTCTCATGGCACACACTCAACCTCACGGTGATGTACTGGGCAGAGGATGAGGCCAACACCACCTGCACCACGGGACAGGTGCTCTCGGTTATGACCCCCTCCCTTATCGGAGCATTGTCCGAACCGTTTATCTTCTTTATAAAAAACTGTACATACCACTATAACGCAGGCTCGTTGGGGTGCAAAGTGGAAGGTGGCTGTAGGACTGGTATCCTAGTAATGACACATCCATATCCCCCTCTGTGATGCAGGCTATTCTACAAACCAGTAGAATAAAAGAAAAAAGAATTAGAACTGGAGGTGCATTGATCTAAAAAAAAAAAAAAAAACCCTGCTTGGTGTAACCTTCCAAAACCTCTGCAAAGTTCTCTGGCACCGTATCTCTTTTGCAGAGACTCGCCACAACTTCTGGTGCACCCTTCATGTAGGCATGAAGGGTTGATGCTTTTCTATCATCAACCCTGCTTATAAAAAAAGAAAAAAACAGCAGAGCGAAGATGAAATCTGCAAAAAGTGCGTAACATGGTATTTTTTTTTTTTGTAAAGTTTTAAATGCTTCCTTTTGTAACCTTTGATAACACAACACGCAGCTACACACGATGCGTAAACCAAAAACTCAGAGCAAGTTGGTTTTAATAGTTTTTAACATTCTCCCATTTGCCAGCACTCAGAATCATCTTCTGACTTTGGACTGAGAAAAAATGCTGTTCACATGGGCAGAAAACACAATTTTGACATTTTGCTGTTAATTCACTATGAATGGTCTAGTTTGCACAAAACAAGTTAGAAATGATAAAAACTGAACATTTCTAGTTGTGTTTTTAAGTTTAAAAGCAAAATGGAAAGAATATTCAAGTTTTAAAATTTTTTTTCAAAACAACAGGGGAAAAAAGCTTGCAGTAAAAAAAGTTTCAAAACACAAATCTCTTGTTTGGAACTTTAATGCACACAATAATTTTAGTAAAGTTAGCCTATTTTAAGTTGGTTTTAATAGTTTTTATACATTCTCCCATTTGCCAGCACTCAGAATCATCTTCTGACTTTGGACTGAGAAAAAATGCTGTTCACATGGGCAGAAAACACAATTTTGACATTTTGCTGTTAATTCACTATGAATGGTCTAGTTTGCACAAAACAAGTTAGAAATAATAAAAACTGAACATTTCTAGTTGTGTTTTTAAGTTTAAAAGCAAAATGGAAAGAATATTCAAGTTTTAAATTTTTTTTTCAAAACAACAGGGGAAAAAGCTTGCAGTAAAAAAAGTTTCAAAACACAAATCTCTTGTTTGGAACTTAATGCACACAATAATTTTAGTAAAGTTAGCCTATTTTAAGTTGGTTTTAATAGTTTTTAACATTCTCCCATTTGCCAGCACTCAGAATCATCTTCTGACTTCGCACTGAGAAAAAATGCTGTTCACATGGGCAGAAAACACAATTTTGACATTTTGCTGTTAATTCACTATGAATAGTCTAGTTTGCACAAAACAAGTTAGAAATGATAAAAACTGAACATTTCTAGTTGTGTTTTTAAGTTTAAAAGCAAAATGGAAAGAATATTCAAGTTTTAAATTTGCTTTTTTCAAAACAACAGGGGAAAAAGCTTGCAGTAAAAAAAGTTTCAAAACACAAATCTCTTGTTTGGAACTTTAATGCACACAATAATTTTAGTAAAGTTAGCCTATTTTAAGTTGGTTTTAATAGTTTTTAACATTCTCCCATTTGCCAGCACTCAGAATCATCTTCTGACTTCGGACTGAGAAAAAATGCTGTTTACATGGGCAGAAAACACAATTTTGACATTTTGCTGTTAATTCACTATGAATGGTCTAGTTTGCACAAAACAAGTAAGAAATGATAAAAACTGAACATTTCTAGTGGTGTTTTTAAGTTTAAAAGTAAAATGGAAAGAATATTCAAGTTTTAAATTTACTGCTGTCAGCACACAGTGAGAAAAAAGCTTGCAGTAAAAAAGTTTAAAAACACAAAATTTCTTGATTGGAACTTAGTGCACACAATAATTTTAGTAAAGTTAGCCTATTTTAAGTTGGTTTTAATAGTTTTTAACATTCTTCCCATTTGCCAGCACTCAGAATCATCTTCTGACTTTGGACTGAGAAAAAATGCTGTTCAAATGGGCAGAAAACACAATTTTGACATTTTGCTGTTAATTCACTATGAATGGTCTAGTTTGCACAAAACAAGTTAGAAATGATAAAAACTGAACATTTCTAGTGGTGTTTTTACGTTTAAAAGCAAAATGGAAAGAATATTCAAGTTTTAAATTTACTGCTGTCAGCACACAGTGAGAAAAAAGCTTGCAGTAAAAAAAGTTTCAAAACACAAAATTTCTTGATTGGAACTTAATGCACACAATGAATTTTAGTAAAGTTAGCCTATTTTAAGTTGGTTTTAATAGTTTTTAACATTCTCCCATTTGCCAGCACTCAGAATCATCTTCTGACTTTGGACTGAGAAAAAATGCTGTTCAAATGGGCAGAAAACACAATTTTGACATTTTGCTGTTAATTCACTATGAATGGTCTAGTTTGCACAAAACAAGTTAGAAATGATAAAAACTGAACATTTCTAGTGGTGTTTTTAAGTTTAAAAGCAAAATGGAAAGAATATTCAAGTTTTAAATTTACTGCTGTCAAAACAACAGGGGAATAAACCTTGCAGTAAAAAAAGTTTCAAAACACAAAATTTCTTGATTGGAACTTAATGCACACGATAATTTTAGTAAAGTTAGCCTATTTTAAGTTGGTTTTAATAGTTTTTAACATTCTCCCATTTGCCAGCACTCAGAATCATCTTCTGACTTTGGACTGAGAAAAAATGCTGTTCACATGGGCAGAAAACACAATTTTGACATTTTGCTGTTAATTCACTATGAATGGTCTAGTTTGCACAAAACAAGTTAGAAATGATAAAAACTGAACATTTCTAGTGGTGTTTTTAAGTTTAAAAGCAAAATGGAAAGAATATTCAAGTTTTGAATTTGCTGTTGTCAATACACAGTGAGAAAAAAGCCTGCAGTAAAAAAGTTTCAAAACACAAAATTTCTTGATTGGAACTTAATGCACACAATAATTTTAGTAAAGTTAGCCTATTTTAAGTTGGTTTTAATAGTTTTTAACATTCTCCCATTTGCCAGCACTCAGAATCATCTTCTGACTTTGGACTGAGAAAAAATGCTGTTCACATGGGCAGAAAACACAATTTTGACATTTTGCTGTTAATTCACTATGAATGGTCTAGTTTGCACAAAACAAGTTAGAAATGATAAAAACTGAACATTTCTAGTGGTGTTTTTAAGTTTAAAAGCAAAATGGAAAGAATATTCAAGTTTTAAATTTACTGCTGTCAAAACAACAGGGGAATAAACCTTGCAGTAAAAAAAGTTTCAAAACACAAAATTTCTTGATTGGAACTTAATGCACACAATAATTTTAGTAAAGTTAGCCTATTTTAAGTTGGTTTTAATAGTTTTTAACATTCTCCCATTTGCCAGCACTCAGAATCATCTTCTGACTTCGCACTGAGAAAAAATGCTGTTTCAAATGGGCAGAAAACACAATTTTGACATTTTGCTGTTAATTCACTATGAATGGTCTAGTTTGCACAAAACAAGTTAGAAATGATAAAAACTGAACATTTCTAGTGGTGTTTTTAAGTTTAAAAGCAAAATGGAAAGAATATTCAAGTTTTGAAATTTGCTGTTGTCAATACAACAGTGAGAAAAAAGCCTTGCAGTAAAAAGTTTCAAAACACAAAATTCCTTGATTGGAACTTAATGCACACAATAATTTTAGTAAAGTTAGCCTATTTTAAGTTGGTTTTAATAGTTTTTAACATTTCTCCCATTTGCCAGCACTCAGAATCATCTTCTGACTTTGCACTGAGAAAAAATGCTGTTCACATGGGCAGAAAACACAATTTTGACATTTTGCTGTTAATTCACTATGAATGGTCTAGTTTGCACAAAACAAGTTAGAAATGATAAAAACTGAACATTTCTAGTGGTGTTTTTAAGTTTAAAAGCAAAATGGAAAGAATATTCAAGTTTTAAATTTGCTATTGTCAGCACACAGTGAGAAAAAAGCTTGCAGTAAAAAAGTTTCAAAACACAAAAATTTCTTGATTGGAACTTAATGCACACAATAATTTTAGTAAAGTTAGCCTATTTTAAGTTGGTTTTAATAGTTTTTAACATTCTCCCATTTGCCAGCACTCAGAATCATCTTCTGACTTTGGACTGAGAAAAAATGCTGTTCAAATGGGCAGAAAACACAATTTTGACATTTTGCTGTTAATTCACTATGAATGGTCTAGTTTGCACAAAACAAGTTAGAAATGATAAAAACTGAACATTTCTAGTGGTGTTTTTAAGTTTAAAAGCAAAATGGAAAGAATATTCAAGTTTTAAATTTGCTGCTGTCAAAACAACAAGGGAATAAACCTTGCAGTAAAAAAAGTTTCAAAACACAAAATTTCTTGATTGGAACTTAATGCACACATTAATTTTAGTAAAGTTAGCCTATTTTAAGTTGGTTTTAATAGTTTTTAACATTCTCCCATTTGCCAGCACTCAGAATCATCTTCTGACTTCGCACTGAGAAAAAATGCTGTTCACATGGGCAGAAAACACAATTTTGACATTTTGCTGTTAATTCACTATGAATGGTCTAGTTTGCACAAAACAAGTTAGAAATGATAAAAACTGAACATTTCTAGTGGTGTTTTTAAGTTTAAAAGCAAAATGGAAAGAATATTCAAGTTTTAATTTACTGCTGTCAAAACAACAGGGGAAAAAAGCTTGCAGTAAAAAAAGTTTCAAAACACAAAATTTCTTGATTGGAACTTAATGCACACAATAATTTTAGTAAAGTTAGCCTATTTTAAGTTGGTTTTAATAGTTTTTAACATTCTCCCATTTGCCAGCACTCAGAATCATCTTCTGACTTCGGACTGAGAAAAAATGCTGTTCAAATGGGCAGAAAACACAATTTTGACATTTTGCTGTTAATTCACTATGAATGGTCTAGTTTGCACAAAACAAGTTAGAAATGATAAAAACTGAACATTTCTAGTGGTGTTTTTAAGTTTAAAAGCAAAATGGAAAGAATATTCAAGTTTTAAATTTACTGCTGTCAAAACAACAGGGGAAAAAAAGCTTGCAGTAAAAAAAGTTTCAAAACACAAAATTTCTTGATTGGAACTTAATGCACACAATAATTTTAGTAAAGTTAGCCTATTTTAAGTTGGTTTTAATAGTTTTTAACATTCTCCCATTTGCCAGCACTCAGAATCATCTTCTGACTTCGGCACTGAGAAAAAATGCTGTTCAAATGGGCAGAAAACACAATTTTGACATTTTGCTGTTAATTCACTATGAATGGTCTAGTTTGCACAAAACAAGTTAGAAATGATAAAAACTGAACATTTCTAGTGGTGTTTTTAAGTTTAAAAGCAAAATGGAAAGAATATTCAAGTTTTAAATTTACTGCTGTCAAAACAACAGGGGAAAAAAAATAACAGTAAAAAAAGTTTCAAAACAGAAAATTTCTTGATTGGAACTTAATGCACACAATAATTTTAGTAAAGTTAGCCTATTTTAAGTTGGTTTTAATAGTTTTTAACATTCTCCCATTTGCCAGCACTCAGAATCATCTTCTGACTTTGGACTGAGAAAAAATGCTGTTCACATGGGCAGAAAACACAATTTTGACATTTTGCTGTTAATTCACTATGAATGGTCTAGTTTGCACAAAACAAGTTAGAAATGATAAAAACTGAACATTTCTAGTGGTGTTTTTAAGTTTAAAAGCAAAATGGAAAGAATATTCAAGTTTTAAATTTGCTGTTGTCAATACACAGTGAGAAAAAAGCCTTGCAGTAAAAAGTTTCAAAACACAAAATTTCTTGATTGGAACTTAATGCACACAATAATTTTAGTAAAGTTAGCCTATTTTAAGTTGGTTTTAATAGTTTTTAACATTCTCCCATTTGCCAGCACTCAGAATCATCTTCTGACTTTGGACTGAGAAAAAATGGTTGTTCACATGGGCAGAAAACACAATTTTGACATTTTGCTGTTAATTCACTATGAATGGTCTAGTTTGCACAAAACAAGTTAGAAATGATAAAAACTGAACATTTCTAGTGGTGTTTTTAAGTTTAAAAGCAAAATGGAAAGAATATTCAAGTTTTAAATTTACTGCTGTCAAAACAACAGGGGAATAACAGTAAAAAAAGTTTCAAAACAGAAAATTTCTTGATTGGAACTTAATGCACACAATAATTTTAGTAAAGTTAGCCTATTTTAAGTTGGTTTTAATAGTTTTTAACATTCTCCCATTTGCCAGCACTCAGAATCATCTTCTGACTTCGCACTAAGAAAAAATGCTGTTCAAATGGGCAGAAAACACAATTTTGACATTTTGCTGTTAATTCACTATGAATGGTCTAGTTTGCACAAAACAAGTTAGAAATGATAAAAACTGAACATTTCGAGTGGTGTTTTTAAGTTTAAAAGCAAAATGGAAAGAATATTCAAGTTTTAAATTTGCTGTTGTCAATACAACAGTGAGAAAAAAACCTTGCAGTAAAAAGTTTCAAAACACAAAATTTCTTGATTGGAACTTAATGCACACAATAATTTTAGTAAAGTTAGCCTATTTTAAGTTGGTTTTAATAGTTTTTAACATTCTCCCATTTGCCAGCACTCAGAATCATCTTCTGACTTTGGACTGAGAAAAAATGCTGTTCAAATGGGCAGAAAACACAATTTTGACATTTTGCTGTTAATTCACTATGAATGGTCTAGTTTGCACAAAACAAGTTAGAAATGATAAAAACTGAACATTTCTAGTGGTGTTTTTAAGTTTAAAAGCAAAATGGAAAGAATATTCAAGTTTTAAATTTGCTGCTGTCAAAACAACAGGGGAATAAAGCCTTGCAGTAAAAAAAGTTTCAAAACACAAAATTTCTTGATTGGAACTTAATGCACACGATAATTTTAGTAAAGTTAGCCTATTTTAAGTTGGTTTTAATAGTTTTTAACATTCTCCCATTTGCCAGCACTCAGAATCATCTTCTGACTTCGCACTGAGAAAAAATGCTGTTCACATGGGCAGAAAACACAATTTTGACATTTTGCTGTTAATTCACTATGAATGGTCTAGTTTGCACAAAACAAGTTAGAAATGATAAAAACTGAACATTTCTAGTGGTGTTTTTAAGTTTAAAAGCAAAATGGAAAGAATATTCAAGTTTTAAATTTACTGCTGTCAAAACAACAGGGGAAAAAAGCTTGCAGTAAAAAAAGTTTCAAAACACAAAATTTCTTGATTGGAACTTAATGCACACAATAATTTTAGTAAAGTTAGCCTATTTTAAGTTGGTTTTAATAGTTTTTAACATTCTCCCATTTGCCAGCACTCAGAATCATCTTCTGACTTCGGACTGAGAAAAAATGCTGTTCACATGGGCAGAAAACACAATTTTGACATTTTGCTGTTAATTCACTATGAATGGTCTAGTTTGCACAAAACAAGTTAGAAATGATAAAAACTGAACATTTCTAGTGGTGTTTTTAAGTTTAAAAGCAAAATGGAAAGAATATTCAAGTTTTAAATTTACTGCTGTCAAAACAACAGGGGAAAAAAGCTTGCAGTAAAAAAAGTTTCAAAACACAAAATTTCTTGATTGGAACTTAATGCACACAATAATTTTAGTAAAGTTAGCCTATTTTAAGTTGGTTTTAATAGTTTTTAACATTCTCCCATTTGCCAGCACTCAGAATCATCTTCTGACTTTGGACTGAGAAAAAATGCTGTTCACATGGGCAGAAAACACAATTTTGACATTTTGCTGTTAATTCACTATGAATGGTCTAGTTTGCACAAAACAAGTTAGAAATGATAAAAACTGAACATTTCTAGTGGTGTTTTTAAGTTTAAAAGCAAAATGGAAAGAATATTCAAGTTTTAAATTTCTGTGTCAAAACAACAGGGGAAAAAAGCTTGCAGTAAAAAAAGTTTCAAAACACAAAATTTCTTGATTTGGAACTTAATGCACACAATAATTTAGTAAAGTTAGCCTATTTTAAGTTGGTTTTAATAGTTTTTAACATTCTCCCATTTGCCAGCACTCAGAATCATCTTCTGACTTCGGACTGAGAAAAAATGCTGTTCACATGGGCAGAAAACACAATTTTGACATTTTGCTGTTAATTCACTATGAATGGTCTAGTTTGCACAAAACAAGTTAGAAATGATAAAAACTGAACATTTCTAGTGGTGTTTTTAAGTTTAAAAGCAAAATGGAAAGAATATTCAAGTTTTAAATTTGCTGCTGTCAAAACAACAGGGCAAAAAGCTTGCAGTAAAAAAAGTTTCAAAACACAAAATTTCTTGATTGGAACTTAATGCACACAATAATTTTAGTAAAGTTAGCCTATTTTAAGTTGGTTTTAATAGTTTTTAACATTCTCCCATTTGCCAGCACTCAGAATCATCTTCTGACTTCGCACTGAGAAAAAAATGCTGTTCACATGGGCAGAAAACACAATTTTGACATTTTGCTGTTAATTCACTATGAATGGTCTAGTTTGCACAAAACAAGTTAGAAATGATAAAAACTGAACATTTCTAGTGGTGTTTTTAAGTTTAAAAGCAAAATGGAAAGAATATTCAAGTTTTAAATTTACTGTGTCAAAACAACAGGGGAAAAAAGCTTGCAGTAAAAAAAGTTTCAAAACACAAAATTTCTTGATTGGAACTTAATGCACACAATAATTTTAGTAAAGTTAGCCTATTTTAAGTTGGTTTTAATAGTTTTTAACATTCTCCCATTTGCCAGCACTCAGAATCATCTTCTGACTTCGGCACTGAGAAAAAATACTGTTCACATGGGCAGAAAACACAATTTTGACATTTTGCTGTTAATTCACTATGAATGGTCTAGTTTGCACAAAACAAGTTAGAAATGATAAAAACTGAACATTTCTAGTGGTGTTTTTAAGTTTAAAAGCAAAATGGAAAGAATATTCAAGTTTTAAATTTGACTGTTGTCAAAACAACAGGGGAAAAAAGCTTGCAGTAAAAAAAGTTTCAAAACACAAAATTTCTTGATTGGAACTTAATGCACACAATAATTTTAGTAAAGTTAGCCTATTTTAAGTTGGTTTTAATAGTTTTTAACATTCTCCCATTTGCCAGCACTCAGAATCATCTTCTGACTTTGGACTGAGAAAAAATGCTGTTCACATGGGCAGAAAACACAATTTTGACATTTTGCTGTTAATTCACTATGAATGGTCTAGTTTGCACAAAACAAGTTAGAAATGATAAAAACTGAACATTTCTAGTGGTGTTTTTAAGTTTAAAAGCAAAATGGAAAGAATATTCAAGTTTTAAATTTGCTATTGTCAGCACACAGTGAGAAAAAAGCTTGCAGTAAAAAAGTTTAAAAACACAAAATTTCTTGATTGGAACTTAGTGCACACAATAATTTTAGTAAAGTTAGCCTATTTTAAGTTGGTTTTAATAGTTTTTAACATTCTCCCATTTGCCAGCACTCAGAATCATCTTCTGACTTTGGACTGAGAAAAAATGCTGTTCAAATGGGCAGAAAACACAATTTTGACATTTTGCTGTTAATTCACTATGAATGGTCTAGTTTGCACAAAACAAGTTAGAAATGATAAAAACTGAACATTTCTAGTGGTGTTTTTAAGTTTAAAAGCAAAATGGAAAGAATATTCAAGTTTTAAATTTACTGCTGTCAGCACACAGTGAGAAAAAAGCTTGCAGTAAAAAAAGTTTCAAAACACAAAATTTCTTGATTGGAACTTAATGCACACAATAATTTTAGTAAAGTTAGCCTATTTTAAGTTGGTTTTAATAGTTTTTAACATTCTCCCATTTGCCAGCACTCAGAATCATCTTCTGACTTTGGACTGAGAAAAAATGCTGTTCACATGGGCAGAAAACACAATTTTGACATTTTGCTGTTAATTCACTATGAATGGTCTAGTTTGCACAAAACAAGTTAGAAATGATAAAAACTGAACATTTCTAGTGGTGTTTTTAAGTTTAAAAGCAAAATGGAAAGAATATTCAAGTTTTAAATTTACTGCTGTCAAAACAACAGGGGAATAAACCTTGCAGTAAAAAAAGTTTCAAAACACAAAATTTCTTGATTGGAACTTAATGCACACAATAATTTTAGTAAAGTTAGCCTATTTTAAGTTGGTTTTAATAGTTTTTAACATTCTCCCATTTGCCAGCACTCAGAATCATCTTCTGACTTCGGACTGAGAAAAAATGCTGTTCACATGGGCAGAAAACACAATTTTGACATTTTGCTGTTAATTCACTATGAATGGTCTAGTTTGCACAAAACAAGTTAGAAATGATAAAAACTGAACATTTCTAGTGGTGTTTTTAAGTTTAAAAGCAAAATGGAAAGAATATTCAAGTTTTAAATTTGCTGTTGTCAGCACACAGTGAGAAAAAAGCTTGCAGTAAAAAAGTTTCAAAACACAAAATTTCTTGATTGGAACTTAATGCACACAATAATTTTAGTAAAGTTAGCCTATTTTAAGTTGGTTTTAATAGTTTTTAACATTCTCCCATTTGCCAGCACTCAGAATCATCTTCTGACTTCGGACTGAGAAAAAATGCTGTTCACATGGGCAGAAAACACAATTTTGACATTTTGCTGTTAATTCACTATGAATGGTCTAGTTTGCACAAAACAAGTTAGAAATGATAAAAACTGAACATTTCTAGTGGTGTTTTTAAGTTTAAAAGCAAAATGGAAAGAATATTCAAGTTTTAAATTTACTGCTGTCAAAACAACAGGGGAAAAAAGCTTGCAGTAAAAAAAGTTTCAAAACACAAAATTTCTTGATTGGAACTTAATGCACACAATAATTTTAGTAAAGTTAGCCTATTTTAAGTTGGTTTTAATAGTTTTTAACATTCTCCCATTTGCCAGCACTCAGAATCATCTTCTGACTTTGGACTGAGAAAAAATGGTTGTTCACATGGGCAGAAAACACAATTTTGAGATTTTGCTGTTAATTCACTATGAATGGTCTAGTTTGCACAAAACAAGTTAGAAATGATAAAAACTGAACATTTCTAGTGGTGTTTTTAAGTTTAAAAGCAAAATGGAAAGAATATTCAAGTTTTAAATTTACTGCTGTCAAAACAACAGGGAAAAAAGCTTGCAGTAAAAAAAGTTTCAAAACACAAAATTTCTTGATTGGAACTTAATGCACCAAGTAATTTTAGTAAAGTTAGCCTATTTTAAGTTGGTTTTAATAGTTTTTAACATTCTCCCATTTGCCAGCACTCAGAATCATCTTCTGCCTCCGGACTGAGAAAAAATGCTGTTCACATGGGCAGAAAACACAATTTTGACATTTTGCTGTTAATTCACTATGAATGGTCTAGTTTGCACAAAACAAGTTAGAAATGATAAAAACTGAACATTTCTAGTGGTGTTTTTAAGTTTAAAAGCAAAATGGAAAGAATATTCAAGTTTTAAATTTACTGCTGTCAAAACAACAGGGGAAAAAAGCTTGCAGTAAAAAAAGTTTCAAAACACAAAATTTCTTGATTGGAACTTAATGCACACAATAATTTTAGTAAAGTTAGCCTATTTTAAGTTGGTTTTAATAGTTTTTAACATTCTCCCATTTGCCAGCACTCAGAATCATCTTCTGACTTCGGACTGAGAAAAAATGCTGTTCACATGGGCAGAAAACACAATTTTGACATTTTGCTGTTAATTCACTATGAATGGTCTAGTTTGCACAAAACAAGTTAGAAATGATAAAAACTGAACATTTCTAGTGGTGTTTTTAAGTTTAAAAGCAAAATGGAAAGAATATTCAAGTTTTAAATTTACTGCTGTCAAAACAACAGGGGAAAAAAGCTTGCAGTAAAAAAAGTTTCAAAACACAAAACTTCTTGATTGGAACTTAATGCACCAAGTAATTTTAGTAAAGTTAGCCTATTTTAAGTTGGTTTTAATAGTTTTTAACATTCTCCCATTTGCCAGCACTCAGAATCATCTTCTGACTTTGGACTGAGAAAAAATGCTGTTCACATGGGCAGAAAACACAATTTTGACATTTTGCTGTTAATTCACTATGAATGGTCTAGTTTGCACAAAACAAGTTAGAAATGATAAAAACTGAACATTTCTAGTGGTGTTTTTAAGTTTAAAAGCAAAATGGAAAGAATATTCAAGTTTTAAATTTGCTGTTTGTCAGCACACAGTGAGAAAAAAGCTTGCAGTAAAAAAGTTTCAAAACACAAAATTTCTTGATTGGAACTTAATGCACACAATAATTTTAGTAAAGTTAGCCTATTTTAAGTTGGTTTTAATAGTTTTTAACATTCTCCCATTTGCCAGCACTCAGAATCATCTTCTGACTTTGGACTGAGAAAAAATGCTGTTCACATGGGCAGAAAACACAATTTTGACATTTTGCTGTTAATTCACTATGAATGGTCTAGTTTGCACAAAACAAGTTAGAAATGATAAAAACTGAACATTTCTAGTGGTGTTTTTAAGTTTAAAAGCAAAATGGAAAGAATATTCAAGTTTTAAATTTGCTGTTGACCAGCACACAGTGAGAAAAAAGCTTGCAGTAAAAAAGTTTCAAAACACAAATTTTCTTGATTGGAACTTAATGCACACAATAATTTTAGTAAAGTTAGCCTATTTTAAGTTGGTTTTAATAGTTTTTAACATTCTCCCATTTGCCAGCACTCAGAATCATCTTCTGACTTTGGACTGAGAAAAAATGCTGTTCACATGGGCAGAAAACACAATTTTGACATTTTGCTGTTAATTCACTATGAATGGTCTAGTTTGCACAAAACAAGTTAGAAATGATAAAAACTGAACATTTCTAGTGGTGTTTTTAAGTTTAAAAGCAAAATGGAAAGAATATTCAAGTTTTAAATTTACTGCTGTCAGCACACAGTGAGAAAAAAGCTTGCAGTAAAAAAAGTTTCAAAACACAAAATTTCTTGATTGGAACTTAATGCACACAATAATTTTAGTAAAGTTAGCCTATTTTAAGTTGGTTTTAATAGTTTTTAACATTCTCCCATTTGCCAGCACTCAGAATCATCTTCTTTGCTGGGACTGAGAAAAAATGCTGTTCACGTGGGCAGAAAACACAATTTTGACATTTTGCTGTTAATTCACTATGAATGGTCTAGTTTGCACAAAACAAGTTAGAAATGATAAAAACTGAACATTTCTAGTGGTGTTTTTAAGTTTAAAAGCAAAATGGAAAGAATATTCAAGTTTTAAATTTACTGCTGTCAAAACAACAGGGGAAAAAAGCTAGCAGTAAAAAAAGTTTCAAAACACAAAATTTCTTGATTGGAACTTAATGCACACAATAATTTTAGTAAAGTTAGCCTATTTTAAGTTGGTTTTAATAGTTTTTAACATTCTCCCATTTGCCAGCACTCAGAATCATCTTCTGACTTCGGACTGAGAAAAAATGCTGTTCACATGGGCAGAAAACACAATTTTGACATTTTGCTGTTAATTCACTATGAATGGTCTAGTTTGCACAAAACAAGTTAGAAATGATAAAAACTGAACATTTCTAGTGGTGTTTTTAAGTTTAAAAGCAAAATGGAAAGAATATTCAAGTTTTAAATTTGCTGTTGTCAAACAACAGTGAGAAAAAAGCTTGCAGTAAAAAAGTTTCAAAACACAAAATTTCTTGATTGGAACTTAATGCACACAATAATTTTAGTAAAGTTAGCCTATTTTAAGTTGGTTTTAATAGTTTTTAACATTCTCCCATTTGCCAGCACTCAGAATCATCTTCTGACTTCGGACTGAGAAAAAATGCTGTTCACATGGGCAGAAAACACAATTTTGACATTTTGCTGTTAATTCACTATGAATGGTCTAGTTTGCACAAAACAAGTTAGAAATGATAAAAACTGAACATTTCTAGTGGTGTTTTTAAGTTTAAAAGCAAAATGGAAAGAATATTCAAGTTTTAAATTTACTGCTGTCAAAACAACAGGGGAAAAAAGCTTGCAGTAAAAAAAGTTTCAAAACACAAAATTTCTTGATTGGAACTTAATGCACACAATAATTTTAGTAAAGTTAGCCTATTTTAAGTTGGTTTTAATAGTTTTTAACATTCTCCCATTTGCCAGCATTCAGAATCATCTTCTGAGTTTGGAATGAGAAAAAATGGTTGTTCACATGGGCAGAAAACACAATTTTGAGATTTTGCTGTTAATTCACTATGAATGGTCTAGTTTGCACAAAACAAGTTAGAAATGATAAAAACTGAACATTTCTAGTGGTGTTTTTAAGTTTAGAAGCAAAATGGAAAGAATATTCAAGTTTTAAATTTACTGCTGTCAAAACAACAGGGGGAAAAAGCTTGCAGTAAAAGAAGTTTCAAAACACAAAACTTCTTGATTGGAACTTAATGCACCAAGTAATTTTAGTAAAGTTAGCCTATTTTAAGTTGGTTTTAATAGTTTTTAACATTCTCCCATTTGCCAGCACTCAGAATCATCTTCTGCCTCCGGACTGAGAAAAAATGCTGTTCACATGGGCAGAAAACACAATTTTGACATTTTGCTGTTAATTCACTATGAATGGTCTAGTTTGCACAAAACAAGTTAGAAATGATAAAAACTGAACATTTCTAGTGGTGTTTTTAAGTTTAAAAGCAAAATGGAAAGAATATTCAAGTTTTAAATTTACTGCTGTCAAAACAACAGGGGAAAAAAGCTTGCAGTAAAAAAAGTTTCAAAACACAAAATTTCTTGATTGGAACTTAATGCACACAATAATTTTAGTAAAGTTAGCCTATTTTAAGTTGGTTTTAATAGTTTTTAACATTCTCCCATTTGCCAGCACTCAGAATCATCTTCTGACTTTGGACTGAGAAAAAATGCTGTTCACATGGGCAGAAAACACAATTTTGACATTTTGCTGTTAATTCACTATGAATGGTCTAGTTTGCACAAAACAAGTTAGAAATGATAAAAACTGAACATTTCTAGTGGTGTTTTTAAGTTTAAAAGCAAAATGGAAAGAATATTCAAGTTTTAAATTTGCTTTTTTCAAAACAACAGGGGAAAAAGCTTGCAGTAAAAAAAGTTTCAAAACACAAAATTTCTTGTTTGGAACTTAATGCACACAATAATTTTAGTAAAGTTAGCCTATTTTAAGTTGGTTTTAATAGTTTTTAACATTCTCCCATTTGCCAGCACTCAGAATCATCTTCTGACTTTGGACTGAGAAAAAATGCTGTTCACATGGGCAGAAAACACAATTTTGACATTTTGCTGTTAATTCACTATGAATGGTCTAGTTTGCACAAAACAAGTTAGAAATGATAAAAACTGAACATTTCTAGTGGTGTTTTTAAGTTTAAAAGCAAAATGGAAAGAATATTCAAGTTTTAAATTTGCTGCTGTCAGCACACAGTGAGAAAAAAGCTTGCAGTAAAAAAAGTTTCAAAACACAAAATTTCTTGATTGGAACTTAATGCACACAATAATTTTAGTAAAGTTAGCCTATTTTAAGTTGGTTTTAATAGTTTTTAACATTCTCCCATTTGCCAGCACTCAGAATCATCTTCTGACTTTGGACTGAGAAAAAATGCTGTTCACATGGGCAGAAAACACAATTTTGACATTTTGCTGTTAATTCACTATGAATGGTCTAGTTTGCACAAAACAAGTTAGAAATGATAAAAACTGAACATTTCTAGTGGTGTTTTTAAGTTTAAAAGCAAAATGGAAAGAATATTCAAGTTTTAAATTTACTGCTGTCAAACAACAGGGGAAAAAAGCTTGCAGTAAAAAAAGTTTCAAAACACAAAACTTCTTGATTGGAACTTAATGCACACAATAATTTTAGTAAAGTTAGCCTATTTTAAGTTGGTTTTAATAGTTTTTAACATTCTCCCATTTGCCAGCACTCAGAATCATCTTCTGACTTTGGACTGAGAAAAAATGCTGTTCACATGGGCAGAAAACACAATTTTGACATTTTGCTGTTAATTCACTATGAATGGTCTAGTTTACACAAAACAAGTTAGAAATGATAAAACCTTAACATTTCTAGTGGTGTTTTTAAGTTTAAAAGCAAAATGGAAAGAATATTCAAGTTTTAAATTTACTGCTGTCAAAACAACAGGGGAAAAAAGCTTGCAAGTAAAAAAAGTTTCAAAACACAAGATTTCTTGATTGGAACTTAATGCACACAATAATTTTAGTAACGTTAGCCTATTTTAAGTTGGTTTTATTAGTTTTTAACAGTCACCCATTTGCCAGCACTCAGAATCATCTTCTTTGCTGGGACTTCGAAAAAATGCTGTTCACATGGGCAGAAAACACAATTTTGACATTTTGCTGTTAATTCACTATGAATGGTCTAGTTTGCACAAAACAAGTTAGAAATGATAAAAACTGAACATTTCTAGTGGTGTTTTTAAGTTTAAAAGCAAAATGGAAAGAATATTCAAGTTTTAAATTTACTGCTGTCAAAACAACAGGGGGAAAAAAGCTTGCAGTAAAAAAAGTTTCAAAACACAAAATTTCTTGATTGGAACTTAATGCACACAATAATTTTAGTAAAGTTAGCCTATTTTAAGTTGGTTTTAATAGTTTTTAACATTCTCCCATTTGCCAGCACTCAGAATCATCTTCTGACTTCGGACTGAGAAAAAATGCTGTTCACATGGGCAGAAAACACAATTTTGACATTTTGCTGTTAATTCACTATGAATGGTCTAGTTTGCACAAAACAAGTTAGAAATGATAAAAACTGAACATTTCTAGTGGTGTTTTTAAGTTTAAAAGCAAAATGGAAAGAATATTCAAGTTTTAAATTTACTGCTGTCAAAACAACAGGGGAAAAAAGCTTGCAGTAAAAAAAGTTTCAAAACACAAAATTTCTTGATTGGAACTTAATGCACACAATAATTTTAGTAAAGTTAGCCTATTTTAAGTTGGTTTTAATAGTTTTTAACATTCTCCCATTTGCCAGCACTCAGAATCATCTTCTGACTTTGGACTGAGAAAAAATGCTGTTCACATGGGCAGAAAACACAATTTTGACATTTTGCTGTTAATTCACTATGAATGGTCTAGTTTGCACAAAACAAGTTAGAAATGATAAAAACTGAACATTTCTAGTGGTGTTTTTAAGTTTAAAAGCAAAATGGAAAGAATATTCAAGTTTTAAATTTACTGCTGTCAAAACAACAGTTGAAAAAAGCTTGCAGTAAAAAAAGTTTCAAAACACAAAATTTCTTGATTGGAAGTTAATTCATAAAGTAATTTTAGTAAAGTTAGCCTATTTTAAGTTGGTTTTAATAGTTTTTAACATTCTCCCATTTGCCAGCACTCAGAATCATCTTCTGAGTTCGGAATGAGAAAAAATGGTTGTTCACATGGGCAGAAAACACAATTTTGAGATTTTGCTGTTAATTCACTATGAATGGTCTAGTTTGCACAAAACAAGTTAGAAATGATAAAAACTGAACATTTCTAGTGGTGTTTTTAAGTTTAAAAGCAAAATGGAAAGAATATTCAAGTTTTAAATTTGCTGCTGTCAAACAACAGTGAGAAAAAAGCTTGCAGTAAAAAAGTTTCAAAACACAAAATTTCTTGATTGGAACTTAATGCACACAATAATTTTAGTAAAGTTAGCCTATTTTAAGTTGGTTTTAATAGTTTTTAACATTCTCCCATTTGCCAGCACTCAGAATCATCTTCTGACTTTGGACTGAGAAAAAATGCTGTTCACATGGGCAGAAAACACAATTTTGACATTTTGCTGTTAATTCACTATGAATGGTCTAGTTTGCACAAAACAAGTTAGAAATGATAAAAACTGAACATTTCTAGTGGTGTTTTTAAGTTTAAAAGCAAAATGGAAAGAATATTCAAGTTTTAAATTTGCTGCTGTCAAAACAACAGTGAGAAAAAAGCTTGCAGTAAAAAAGTTTCAAAACACAAAAATTCTTGATTGGAACTTAATGCACACAATAATTTTAGTAAAGTTAGCCTATTTTAAGTTGGTTTTAATAGTTTTTAACATTCTCCCATTTGCCAGCACTCAGAATCATCTTCTGACTTTGGACTGAGAAAAAATGCTGTTCACATGGGCAGAAAACACAATTTTGACATTTTGCTGTTAATTCACTATGAATGGTCTAGTTTGCACAAAACAAGTTAGAAATGATAAAAACTGAACATTTCTAGTGGTGTTTTTAAGTTTAAAAGCAAAATGGAAAGAATATTCAAGTTTTAAATTTACTGCTGTCAAAACAACAGGGGAAAAAAGCTTGCAGTAAAAAAAGTTTCAAAACACAAAATTTCTTGATTGGAACTTAATGCACACAATAATTTTAGTAAAGTTAGCCTATTTTAAGTTGGTTTTAATAGTTTTTAACATTCTCCCATTTGCCAGCACTCAGAATCATCTTCTGAGTTCGGACTGAGAAAAAATGCTGTTCAAATGGGCAGAAAACACAATTTTGACATTTTGCTGTTAATTCACTATGAATGGTCTAGTTTGCACAAAACAAGTTAGAAATGATAAAAACTGAACATTTCTAGTGGTGTTTTTAAGTTTAAAAGCAAAATGGAAAGAATATTCAAGTTTTAAATTTGCTGCTGTCAAAACAACAGGGGAAAAAAGCTTGCAGTAAAAAAAGTTTCAAAACACAAAATTTCTTGATTGGAACTTAATGCACACATTAATTTTAGTAAAGTTAGCCTATTTTAAGTTGGTTTTAATAGTTTTTAACATTCTCCCATTTGCCAGCACTCAGAATCATCTTCTGACTTCGGACTGAGAAAAAATGCTGTTCACATGGGCAGAAAACACAATTTTGACATTTTGCTGTTAATTCACTATGAATGGTCTAGTTTGCACAAAACAAGTTAGAAATGATAAAAACTGAACATTTCTAGTGGTGTTTTTAAGTTTAAAAGCAAAATGGAAAGAATATTCAAGTTTTAAATTTACTGCTGTCAAAACAACAGGGGAAAAAAGCTTGCAGTAAAAAAAGTTTCAAAACACAAAATTTCTTGATTGGAACTTAATGCACACAATAATTTTAGTAAAGTTAGCCTATTTTAAGTTGGTTTTAATAGTTTTTAACATTCTCCCATTTGCCAGCACTCAGAATCATCTTCTGACTTTGGACTGAGAAAAAATGCTGTTCACATGGGCAGAAAACACAATTTTGACATTTTGCTGTTAATTCACTATGAATGGTCTAGTTTGCACAAAACAAGTTAGAAATGATAAAAACTGAACATTTCTAGCGGTGTTTTTAAGTTTAAAAGCAAAATGGAAAGAATATTCAAGTTTTAAATTTACTGCTGTCAAAACAACAGTGAGAAAAAAGCTTGCGGTAAAAAAGTTTCAAAACACAAAATTTCTTGATTGGAACTTAATGCACACAATAATTTTAGTAAAGTTAGCCTATTTTAAGTTGGTTTTAATAGTTTTTAACATTCTCCCATTTGCCAGCACTCAGAATCATCTTCTGACTTTGGACTGAGAAAAAATGCTGTTCACATGGGCAGAAAACACAATTTTGACATTTTGCTGTTAATTCACTATGAATGGTCTAGTTTGCACAAAACAAGTTAGAAATGATAAAAACTGAACATTTCTAGTGGTGTTTTTAAGTTTAAAAGCAAAATGGAAAGAATATTCAAGTTTTAAATTTGCTGTTGTCAAAACAACAGGGAGAAAAAAGCTTGCAGTAAAAAAAGTTTCAAAACACAAAATTTCTTGATTGGAACTTAATGCACCAAATAATTTTAGTAAAGTTAGCCTATTTTAAGTTGGTTTTAATAGTTTTTAACATTCTCCCATTTGCCAGCACTCAGAATCATCTTCTGAGTTCGGACTGAGAAAAAATGCTGTTCACATGGGCAGAAAACACAATTTTGACATTTTGCTGTTAATTCACTATGAATGGTCTAGTTTGCACAAAACAAGTTAGAAATGATAAAAACTGAACATTTCTAGTGGTGTTTTTAAGTTTAAAAGCAAAATGGAAAGAATATTCAAGTTTTAAATTTACTGCTGTCAAAACAACAGGGGAAAAAAAGCTTGCAGTAAAAAAAGTTTCAAAACACAAAATTTCTTGATTGGAACTTAATGCACACAATAATTTTAGTAAAGTTAGCCTATTTTAAGTTGGTTTTAATAGTTTTTAACATTCTCCCATTTGCCAGCACTCAGAATCATCTTCTGACTTTGGACTGAGAAAAAATGCTGTTCACATGGGCAGAAAACACAATTTTGACATTTTGCTGTTAATTCACTATGAATGGTCTAGTTTGCACAAAACAAGTTAGAAATGATAAAAACTGAACATTTCTAGTGGTGTTTTTAAGTTTAAAAGCAAAATGGAAAGAATATTCAAGTTTTAAATTTGCTGTGTTCAAAACAACAGGGGAAAAACGCTTGCAGTAAAAAAAAAGTTTCAAAACACAAAATTTCTTGATTTGGAACTTAATGCACACAATAATTTTAGTAAAGTTAGCCTATTTTAAGTTGGTTTTAATAGTTTTTAACATTCTCCCATTTGCCAGCACTCAGAATCATCTTCTGACTTCGGACTGAGAAAAAATGCTGTTCACATGGGCAGAAAACACAATTTTGACATTTTGCTGTTAATTCACTATGAATGGTCTAGTTTGCACAAAACAAGTTAGAAATGATAAAAACTGAACATTTCTAGTGGTGTTTTTAAGTTTAAAAGCAAAATGGAAAGAATATTCAAGTTTTAAATTTACTGCTGTCAAAACAACAGGGGAAAAAAGCTTGCAGTAAAAAAAGTTTCAAAACACAAAATTTCTTGTTTGGAACTTAATGCACACAATAATTTTAGTAAAGTTAGCCTATTTTAAGTTGGTTTTAATAGTTTTTAACATTCTCCCATTTGCCAGCACTCAGAATCATCTTCTGACTTTGGACTGAGAAAAAATGCTGTTCACATGGGCAGAAAACACAATTTTGACATTTTGCTGTTAATTCACTATGAATGGTCTAGTTTGCACAAAACAAGTTAGAAATGATAAAAACTGAACATTTCTAGTGGTGTTTTTAAGTTTAAAAGCAAAATGGAAAGAATATTCAAGTTTTAAATTTACTGCTGTCAAAACAACAGGGGGAAAAAGCTTGCAGTAAAAAAAGTTTCAAAACACAAAATTTCTTGATTGGAACTTAATGCACACAATAATTTTAGTAAAGTTAGCCTATTTTAAGTTGGTTTTAATAGTTTTTAACATTCTCCCATTTGCCAGCACTCAGAATCATCTTCTGACCTCGGACTGAGAAAAAATGCTGTTCACATGGGCAGAAAACACAATTTTGACATTTTGCTGTTAATTCACTATGAATGGTCTAGTTTGCACAAAACAAGTTAGAAATGATAAAAACTGAACATTTCTAGTGGTGTTTTTAAGTTTAAAAGCAAAATGGAAAGAATATTCAAGTTTTAAATTTACTGCTGTCAAAACAACAGGGGAAAAAAGCTTGCAGTAAAAAAAGTTTCAAAACACAAAATTTCTTGATTGGAACTTAATGCACAAAGTAATTTTAGTAAAGTTAGCCTATTTTAAGTTGGTTTTAATAGTTTTTAACATTCTCCCATTTGCCAGCACTCAGAATCATCTTCTGCCTCCGGACTGAGAAAAAATGCTGTTCACATGGGCAGAAAACACAATTTTGACATTTTGCTGTTAATTCACTATGAATGGTCTAGTTTGCACAAAACAAGTTAGAAATGATAAAAACTGAACATTTCTAGTGGTGTTTTTAAGTTTAAAAGCAAAATGGAAAGAATATTCAAGTTTTAAATTTACTGCTGTCAAAACAACAGGGGGAAAAAGCTTGCAGTAAAAAAAGTTTCAAAACACAAAATTTCTTGATTGGAACTTAATGCACACAATAATTTTAGTAAAGTTAGCCTATTTTAAGTTGGTTTTAATAGTTTTTAACATTCTCCCATTTGCCAGCACTCAGAATCATCTTCTGACTTTGGACTGAGAAAAAATGCTGTTCACATGGGCAGAAAACACAATTTTGACATTTTGCTGTTAATTCACTATGAATGGTCTAGTTTGCACAAAACAAGTTAGAAATGATAAAAACTGAACATTTCTAGTGGTGTTTTTAAGTTTAAAAGCAAAATGGAAAGAATATTCAAGTTTTAAATTTGCTGCTTGTCAAACAACAGGGGGAAAAAGCTTGCAGTAAAAAAAGTTTCAAAACACAAAATTTCTTGATTGGAACTTAATGCACACAATAATTTTAGTAAAGTTAGCCTATTTTAAGTTGGTTTTAATAGTTTTTAACATTCTCCCATTTGCCAGCACTCAGAATCATCTTCTGAGTTTGGAATGAGAAAAAATGGTTGTTCACATGGGCAGAAAACACAATTTTGAGATTTTGCTGTTAATTCACTATGAATGGTCTAGTTTGCACAAAACAAGTTAGAAATGATAAAAACTGAACATTTCTAGTGGTGTTTTTAAGTTTAAAAGCAAAATGGAAAGAATATTCAAGTTTTAAATTTACTGCTGTCAAACAACAGTGAGAAAAAAGCTTGCGGTAAAAAAGTTTCAAAACACAAAATTTCTTGATTGGAACTTAATGCACACAATAATTTTAGTAAAGTTAGCCTATTTTAAGTTGGTTTTAATAGTTTTTAACATTCTCCCATTTGCCAGCACTCAGAATCATCTTCTGACTTTGGACTGAGAAAAAATGCTGTTCACATGGGCAGAAAACACAATTTTGACATTTTGCTGTTAATTCACTATGAATGGTCTAGTTTGCACAAAACAAGTTAGAAATGATAAAAACTGAACATTTCTAGTTGTGTTTTTAAGTTTAAAAGCAAAATGGAAAGAATATTCAAGTTTTAAATTTACTGCTGTCAAAACAACAGTGAGAAAAAAGCTTGCAGTAAAAAAAGTTTCAAAACACAAAATTTCTTGATTGGAACTTAATGCACACAATAATTTTAGTAAAGTTAGCCTATTTTAAGTTGGTTTTAATAGTTTTTAACATTCTCCCATTTGCCAGCACTCAGAATCATCTTCTGACTTTCGGACTGAGAAAAAATGCTGTTCACATGGGCAGAAAACACAATTTTGACATTTTGCTGTTAATTCACTATGAATAGTCTAGTTTGCACAAAACAAGTTAGAAATGATAAAAACTGAACATTTCTAGTGGTGTTTTTAAGTTTAAAAGCAAAATGGAAAGAATATTCAAGTTTTAAATTTACTGCTGTCAAAACAACAGGGGAAAAAAGCTTGCAGTAAAAAAAGTTTCAAAACACAAAATTTCTTGATTGGAACTTAATGCACACAATAATTTTAGTAAAGTTAGCCTATTTTAAGTTGGTTTTAATAGTTTTTAACATTCTCCCATTTGCCAGCACTCAGAATCATCTTCTGACTTCGGACTGAGAAAAAATGCTGTTCACATGGGCAGAAAACACAATTTTGACATTTTGCTGTTAATTCACTATGAATGGTCTAGTTTGCACAAAACAAGTTAGAAATGATAAAAACTGAACATTTCTAGTGGTGTTTTTAAGTTTAAAAGCAAAATGGAAAGAATATTCAAGTTTTAAATTTGCTGCTGTCAAAACAACAGTGAGAAAAAAGCTTGCGGTAAAAAAGTTTCAAAACACAAAATTTCTTGATTGGAACATAATGCACACAATAATTTTAGTAAAGTTAGCCTATTTTAAGTTGGTTTTAATAGTTTTTAACATTCTCCCATTTGCCAGCACTCAGAATCATCTTCTGACCTCCGACTGAGAAAAAATGCTGTTCACATGGGCAGAAAACACAATTTTGACATTTTGCTGTTAATTCACTATGAATGGTCTAGTTTGCACAAAACAAGTTAGAAATGATAAAAACTGAACATTTCTAGTGGTGTTTTTAAGTTTAAAAGCAAAATGGAAAGAATATTCAAGTTTTAAATTTACTGCTGTCAAAACAACAGTGAGAAAAAAGCTTGCAGTAAAAAAAGTTTCAAAACACAAAATTTCTTGATTGGAACTTAATGCACACAATAATTTTAGTAAAGTTAGCCTATTTTAAGTTGGTTTTAATAGTTTTTAACATTCTCCCATTTGCCAGCACTCAGAATCATCTTCTGACCTCCGACTGAGAAAAAATGCTGTTCACATGGGCAGAAAACACAATTTTGACATTTTGCTGTTAATTCACTATGAATGGTCTAGTTTACACAAAACAAGTTAGAAATGATAAAAACTTAACATTTCTAGTGGTGTTTTTAAGTTTAAAAGCAAAATGGAAAGAATATTCAAGTTTTAAATTTACTGCTGTCAAAACAACAGGGGAAAAAAGCTTGCAGTAAAAAAAGTTTCAAAACACAAAATTTCTTGATTGGAACTTAATGCACACAATAATTTTAGTAAAGTTAGCCTATTTTAAGTTGGTTTTAATAGTTTTTAACATTCTCCCATTTGCCAGCACTCAGAATCATCTTCTGACTTCGGACTGAGAAAAAATGCTGTTCACATGGGCAGAAAACACAATTTTGACATTTTGCTGTTAATTCACTATGAATGGTCTAGTTTGCACAAAACAAGTTAGAAATGATAAAAACTGAACATTTCTAGTGGTGTTTTTAAGTTTAAAAGCAAAATGGAAAGAATATTCAAGTTTTAAATTTACTGCTGTCAAAACAACAGTGAGAAAAAAGCTTGCAGTAAAAAAGTTTCAAAACACAAAATTTCTTGATTGGAACTTAATGCACACAATAATTTTAGTAAAGTTAGCCTATTTTAAGTTGGTTTTAATAGTTTTTAACATTCTCCCATTTGCCAGCACTCAGAATCATCTTCTGACTTTGGACTGAGAAAAAATGCTGTTCACATGGGCAGAAAACACAATTTTGACATTTTGCTGTTAATTCACTATGAATGGTCTAGTTTGCACAAAACAAGTTAGAAATGATAAAAACTGAACATTTCTAGTGGTGTTTTTAAGTTTAAAAGCAAAATGGAAAGAATATTCAAGTTTTAAATTTGCTTTTTTCAAAACAACAGGGGAAAAAAGCTTGCAGTAAAAAAGTTTCAAAACACAAAATTTCTTGATTGGAACTTAATGCACACAATAATTTTAGTAAAGTTAGCCTATTTTAAGTTGGTTTTAATAGTTTTTAACATTCTCCCATTTGCCAGCACTCAGAATCATCTTCTGACTTCGGACTGAGAAAAAATGCTGTTCACATGGGCAGAAAACACAATTTTGACATTTTGCTGTTAATTCACTATGAATGGTCTAGTTTACACAAAACAAGTTAGAAATGATAAAAACTGAACATTTCTAGTGGTGTTTTTAAGT
>CACRXE010000075.1:0-20000 GCA_902685375.1 Neostethus bicornis
TACCCTCTATTACCCTCTACTACCCTCTATTACCCTCTATTACCCTCTATTACCCTCTATTACCCTCTATTACCCTCTATTACCCTCTATTACCCTCTATTACTAGACGGCAGCTCAGTGGTTAGAGCGTTCACGCGCGGACTGGAAGTTGGCGGGTTTCCGTGAGAAGACACCTAACCCCCGCTTCTCCCACCGTTGGCACCGTTGAAGGGCAGCCTGCTGCGGTGTAAGGAGGGCAGCACGGTGAGGGATGAAGAGAGGAATTTATTTATTTTAATTTATCAGGAAAAACCAAGGAGATGGTGGAGGACTTCCACAGGCATCACCAGACCACCACCAGACCACCACCAGACCACCACCAGACCATCACCAGACCACCACCAGACCACCACCAGACCACCACCAGACCACCACCAGACCATCACCAGACCACCACCAGACCACCACCAGACCACCACCAGACCATCACCAGACCACCACCAGACACACCAGACCACCACCAGACCATCACCAGACCACCACCAGACCATCCACCAGACCACACCAGACCACCACCAGACCATCACCAGACCACCACCAGACCACCACCAGACCACCACCAGACCACCACCAGACCATCACCAGACCACCACCAGACCACCACCAGACCACCACCAGACCACACCAGACCATCACCAGACCACACCAGACCACCACCAGACCACCACCAGACCACCACCAGACCATCACCAGACCACCACCAGACCACCACCAGACCACCACCAGACCATCACCAGACCATCACCAGACCACCACCAGACCACCACCAGACCATCACCAGACCACCACCAGACCACCACCAGACCATCACCAGACCACCACCAGACCACCACCAGACCACCACCAGACCATCACCAGACCACCACCAGACCATCACCAGACCACCACCAGACCACCACCAGACCACCACCAGACCACACCAGACACACCAGACCATCACCAGACCATCACCAGACCACCACCAGACCACCACCAGACCATCACCAGACCACCACCAGACCACCACCAGACCACCACCAGACCATCACCAGACCATCACCAGACCACCACCAGACCATCACCAGACCACCACCAGACCACCACCAGACCATCACCAGACCACCACCAGACCACCACCAGACCACCACCAGACCACCACCAGACCATCACCAGACCACCACCAGACCACCACCAGACCATCACCAGACCACCACCAGACCATCACCAGACCATCACCAGACCACCACCAGACCATCACCAGACCACCAGACCACCACCAGACCACCACCAGACCACCACCAGACCATCACCAGACCACACCAGACCACCACCAGACCACCACCAGACCATCACCAGACCACCACCAGACCACCACCAGACCATCACCAGACCACCACCAGACCATCACCAGACCATCACCAGACCACCACCAGACCATCACCAGACCACCACCAGACCATCACCAGACCACCACCAGACCACCACCAGACCACCACCAGACCATCACCAGACCACACCAGACCACACCAGACCACCACCAGACCACCACCAGACCACCACCAGACCATCACCAGACCACCACCAGACCACCACCAGACCATCACCAGACCACCACCAGACCACCACCAGACCATCACCAGACCATCACCAGACCACCACCAGACCACCACCAGACCATCACCAGACCACCACCAGACCACCACCAGACCACCACCAGACCACCACCAGACCATCACCAGACCATCACCAGACCACCACCAGACCACCACCAGACCACCACCAGACCACCACCAGACCACCACCAGACCACCACCAGACCACCACCAGACCACCACCAGACCACCACCAGACCACCACCAGACCACCACCAGACCATCACCAGACCACCACCAGACCATCACCAGACCACCACCAGACCACCACCAGACCATCACCAGACCATCACCAGACCATCACCAGACCACCACCAGACCACCACCAGACCATCACCAGACCACCACCAGACCACCACCAGACCACCACCAGACCACCACCAGACCATCACCAGACCACCACCAGACCACCACCAGACCACCACCAGACCACCACCAGACCATCACCAGACCACCACCAGACCACCACCAGACCATCACCAGACCACCACCAGACCACCACCAGACCACCACCAGACCACCACCAGACCACCACCAGACCACCACCAGACAGGAATGAACACCTCAACAACAAACCAACGCACTGTACAGGAAGGATCAGAGCAGACTCTACCTCCTGTACAGGAAGGATCAGAGCAGGCTCTACCTCCTGTACAGGAAGGATCAGAGCAGGCTCTACCTCCTGAGGAGACTGCGGTCCTTTGGAGTGAACAGGGTCCTGTAGACCTTCTATGACTCTGTGGTGGCATCAGTCATCCTGTACGGTGTGGCATCACATGAAGGAAGAGGAAGAATCTGGACAGAATCATCAAGAAGTCCAGGTCTGTCCTGGTCTGCTCCCTGGACTCAGAGTGGGAGGTGGGTGACAGAAGGGTCCTGAAGAGACCGCTATACATGCTGGAGAACAAGTCCCACCCCCTGCAGGACACTCTGTCTGCACAGCTTCAGTGTCAGGCTGCTCCACCCTCGCTGTGTGAAGGAGAGATTCAGGAGGTCTTTCCTTCCTTCTGCTGTGAGACTCCAGAACTGTGCAGTAGCTTCACTCACTTTGATGCTTGTTTTTGTCTATTTTTTCTTTTTTGTTTTTGTTTTGTTTTGTTTTGTACATACTTGTCGTGACCTTTTTTTCTTCCTGTGCCTCTTTTGTTGCACACTGTAATTTCTCCCTATTGTGGGACAAAAAAGATTTTCTTACTTACTTACTTCTAACTGCACTCAGAAGCGTTTTTATACGGGTTCATGTGGATGCCGTTACGTGTGTACGCAAGAGTTTTTCTAAAACGGAAGGACAGCGGGTAAGGGTCAATTTAAATTTTCTTTCCGTTTTGTGTCCTAGCCTGAAAGGGCAAAGTTTCAGTTATCTAAATGATTTCACTCTAAGTCTAAATCTTCATTCTAAGTCTGCTGCTGTAATGTTACAGACACATTTATTTAAAACTGTCAGAGGATAAATATTTTATTCAAAAATCTCTACCCAGCCAAATTTAAATGTCCCTCAATAAAATGCTTATCTTTCAGTAGCATATCAAGAATCTTTTCTGGAATAAAAAATATTCATTTTTTGCCTGAAATAAACAAGGTCATCTAAGGTCATAGACCCTATTAACTGTTTGCATGAAAATGTTACCAAAAAATGACAAAATACACACAAAAAGACCCTCAACATGATGTCCACTCTGTTACTTTTACTCTGTTACCATATTGTACATCATAATGTTCATCAAGTTCCAACAACAGGATTCACTGCTGCAGACAGGAAGTAACTTTTGGAGAAGAAGCCATGTGGCTAAAGTTTATGAAGGTTTCAAATCTTAAAAAGGGTAAAGGTTCATTTTGAAATGTCTTCTCTGTTACCAGCATAATATATAGATTATCTAGAATATAAGAGAAATGCCATTTACTGTAGTTTTAAATGATGTGAGTGATGATACATCAACTTTCCTAGCTGTAGTGAACAGAAGAAACTAAATATGTCCACTCTGTTACTGAAACAAAGGTAACAGATGTAATTAAAAGTACATCTGTAAAAAAAAGGGGCCATCGGCAGATTTGGGTCTCTAAATCAATCCTTTATCAAAAACAAAAGAGATTAGGAACCTATGGATATACTTATATTTTATTTTTTCACGAGCTAAAATGGAAAAAAATTTGAAAATGACCCGTAAACGTTTTTAAAAAGACCCGGTTACGTGTGGACACGGCCAAAGGGTTGACTTCGACCGGAGCTCCAACGGGCCAAACCAAACCCGTCTGTACCCGTGTTTTTTTTAACGTTGGTCATGTTTGAATCAAATATATAAAGTGCAGTTAAACCATTTTTCTCACCACCAGAGGGCAAGTTTCCCAGAGTCGATCTGTTCTCAGTCTGTGAGACCTGTAGCCTCAGGGCCAGGTTGTTTTTTCTGTATCTCGTCTTCAGCCTCGTTTCAGTCCCTTCGTTTAGAGATTAAAACATCTTTTTAAACACTGATTTATAAGAAAAATATTCACTGAAAACCAAGGATTTACATCATAAAGGAAGACCACGCCTCTCTGAGGTACCAGACTGGTACCGCAGTCCCAGAACCATGAACCCTCATGGGGGGACGGGTCCACAGGAACGCATGCTGATTATAAAGAACATGCCCATTCTCTGCCCTGATACAGTAACCCGTTAAACTACACCCTAAACCAGACTGAAGCAGAGATCAGAATGTACTGTCATCAGTTTGGAGCTGGGCAACAGCCTGGTGCCCTGTGCAGGGTGAATCCCGCCTCAGGTAGGAGGAGGAGATTTAATGACTGGATTCTGTTGGCGTTAAAGCTACATCATAGAGGAGGCGAAGCTTGTGCCCCGTGGTTCCCCTGTACCCTGTGGTTCCTGGACCCTGTGGGTCACCACGACCCCGTGGTTCCTGGACCCTGTGGTTCTCCTGGACCCTGTGGTTCCTGGACCCCGTGGTTCCTGGACCCTGTGGTTCTCCTGGACCCTGTGGTTCTCCTGGACCCTGTGGTTCCCCTGTACCCTGTGGGTCCTGGACCCCGTGGTTCCTGGACCCTGTGGTTCTCGTAGACCCTGTGGTTCCTGGACCCTGTATGAGCCCACCCTGGAGGCACCTAGTGACCCCTCCCCTGCGACCCTGACTCTTGTTTCTTTGGTGTCCTTGTCGGCAGCAGCTGGTTTTATCGGGTCTGGTTGGGGGGTGAGAGGCTCTCCCAGGGACAGATGATCTCCTCGCTGCCCACCGCCCCCTGCAGCGCTGCGCTGGCGTCATCGTCTTCGTCCTCAGACTCGATCGGGTAGATTCGGCACTCTGGAGGAACGTCGACTTTAATCTGGAAAAATCTGAAAAAAGGTGGTTTTAAAAAGCTGTAATGAGATGGCAGCCATGCCAACCATGGAGATGTGGTAACGGGATGGTAGCCATGGCGATGCGGTAATGACATCATAACTGTCCCCTCTTAGGGGACGGTTCCTCCCTCTAAACCTGATCCTCTGCCCTAATCCTATCGACCTGGTCCCATTTCTGAGGGTTTCCTCTGGTAGAACCGTTTCAGATGTGGAGTACCACCTGATCTCTGAAACCCACCCGGGTCTCTTCGCCATGCCTCACCAGCCTAAAGTCAAACATGCTCAATTTAATTTTACCAGAAACTAGGTCAGGGTTAAAGGCAGTGATGGGAACACGTTCTACCCAATCAGAGAACAAAGATGTCCGTCCTCCATGTTTGTAGTTCTGTAGATCCACCATGTTAAACGGTTCATGTTCGTAACGACTCTCCAGATTAAGAATTTAAAGACAGTGTTTAGAAAGTTTATCCAGTGTCATGCTCCTCCTCCCTTCCCGATCGTTCCCTCTCTCCCTCCTGTGCTCTGCCCTGGTTCACCACACCTGGTCCTAATTGCCTCTCCCTGATATCTCCACCTGTGTCTCGTCTTCCCCCAGGTTATCTAACCCCTGGTGCCCATCACTCTGGTGTCAGATCATTGGCTGGTCTGCTCTCCTGCTGCAGCCATGATGGTGTGCCCGCCCCTTCGTCTTCCAGGCTGCCATGTCTACCCCTCTTCCCTAACCTCTGCTCCATCTTCACCACCTAATGACAAATACCAACCACACAGATCCTAATAGAATGGCACGCCTGGTTACCGTGGCTACAGGACTTACTTGCCGATGCGTCTGGGTGGCGCCTGGCAGGGCTCCTGTGGTGTGATTGGCTGGATGCGGCTGCTCGTCCCGGCGGCCGCGTGGCATTTGGGCGACAGGCTGGCGAACATGGCAGAGGGACTGCATCCCCGTTTCAGCAGGCGCCGCAGGGACAACGTCAGACTCCGTCCTCCGCCTGCTGGGTGGAGTTTGGCTTCCTGGTCGCTAGGTTCCGCTCTCCGTTCCGAAGGGCTGCTGATGGGGGAGGGACACGGCGGCGTGGGGGCCAGGAGGGAGGGGTCAGCGATGCCGGAGTAAACAGCAAGGTGGGGGACGGGAGTGGTGAAACGGCAAAGCTGTAAGGTCAAAGGTCAGGAAAAACAAAGGTCAGGAAACAGGTCGGAAGGTTAGGGTTGGTTGTCATGGTGATTAATCTATCCCTGGATGCTTAGCTCCATGCAGACAGCAGGGGGCGCTGTTGGACATCAGAATATTTTACCTGCTTAATGTAAACAAAACAAATTTAGAAAAAAGATTTTAATCCTAATTTAAAACAAAGATCACATAATGTGTTTGATCCAGAACACCTGGAGGTTTTAAAGGTGCCCATCGAGCAGGATTAAAAAGATCATCATTAAAAAAGACCTAACCCTAACCCAGAGATTTCTGTTTCCACCCAGTAGGTCCTGCCCCAAGGGGAGGAGTTTAAGTATCTGGGGGTCTTGTTTACAGTGGAGGACGAGTGGAGCAGGAGATCCACAGATGGATCAGTGAAGCGTCTGCAATAATCAGGACGCTGCATCGATCTGACGTGAAGAAGAAAGAGCTGAGACAAAAAGCAAAGCTCTGGATTTACAAGTCGATCTATGTTCCTACCCTCACCATGGTAACCAGGATCTACGTTCCTACCCTCACCATGGTAACCAGGATCTACGTTCCTACCCTCACCATGGTAACCAGGATCTACGTTCCTACCCTCACCATGGTAACCAGGATCTACGTTCCTACCCTCACCATGGTAACCAGGATCTACGTTCCTACCCTCACCGTGGTAACCAGGATCTACGTTCCTACCCTCACCATGGTAACCAGATCTACGTTCCTACCCTCACCATGGTAACCAGGATCTACGTTCCTACCCTCACCATGGTAACCAGGATCTACGTTCCTACCCTCACCATGGTAACCAGATCTATGTTCCTACCCTCACCGTGGTAACCAGGATCTACGTTCCTACCCTCACCGTGGTAACCAGGATCTACGTTCCTACCCTCACCATGGTAACCAAGATCTACGTTCCTACCCTCACCATGGTAACCAGGATCTACGTTTCTACTCTCACCATGGTAACCAGGATCTACGTTCCTACCCTCACCATGGTAACCAGGATCTACGTTCCTACCCTCACCATGGTAACCAAGATCTACGTTCCTACCCTCACCATGGTAACCAGGATCCTACCCTCACCATGGTAACCAGGATCTACGTTCCTACCCTCACCATGGTAACCAAGATCTACGTTCCTACCCTCACCATGGTAACCAGGATCTATGTTCCTACCCTCACCATGGTAACCAGGATCTACGTTTCTACTCTCACCATGGTAACCAGGATCTACGTTCCTACTCTCACCATGGTAACCAGGATCTACGTTTCTACTCTCACCGTGGTAACCAGGATCTACGTTTCTACTCTCACCATGGTAACCAGGATCTACGTTTCTACTCTCACCATGGTAACCAGGATCTACGTTCCTACTCTCACCATGGTAACCAGGATCTACGTTTCTACTCTCACCATGGTAACCAGGATCTACGTTCCTACTCTCACCATGGTAACCAGGATCTACGTTTCTACTCTCACCATGGTAACCAGGATCTACGTTTCTACTCTTACCATGGTAAGCAGTGTGAAATGAAAGAACGAGATCATGGATACAAGCGACCAAAATGATCTTCCTCTGCAGGGATGCTGGGCTCTCTCTCAGAGATAGAGGAAGGAGCTCCTAGTAGAGCCGTTCCTTCTCTGGGTTAAGAGAAGCCAGATGGGGTGGTTCAGGCATCTGGGTAGGATGCCTCCCTCTCTGGTGAGGTGTTCCTCCTCTGGGAGGAGACCCAGAGGTAGACCCCGGACCTGCTGGAGAGACTATGTCTCACAGCTGGTCAGGGAACACCTCGGGATCCTCATAGGTGAGCTGGAGGATGCATCCGGGCTGAGAGAAGCCTGCGTTTACTTAAATTTAAACATAAATCTTTAACTTCTTCATGACTTCACATCAAAGTGCCGGATGTGTGACGATCCAGAAGGTTTCCTCCTTCATCATCATCACTGCAGCTTTAACTGACGGTGAAAAAAACAGAAGAAATCTTCCAACAAGAATTCAGTTTGTTTGGATCCCGTTTAGAAGCATCACGATTCTAATATTTAAATCTTAATATGAGAAGAACAGTTTTCACCTCCGTCTTTGAACCCATCATTTGAACCATTTTAAAAGTGTTTTCAGGTTAAAAATGAAAAGCAGTTTTGTGTTAATTTTCAACACGACTCGTCTTTTAAGGTTGATGTTTTTTTGAACCTCTGTTTAAATCGTCCAATAAAAACCATGGTCCTCATCACCATGGCAACACTTGGGTTGATTTTTCTGTGATGTTTTAAAGGTAAAAATTCTGTTATTTTTTTTCAGATGAAAGAAGTTTGATGAAAACAAAAAGAGATGAAATGAAGAAGCTGATGAATGTTTTTATTTAATGATAAATAAATCATCTACAAAATGAGACAAACATGATGAAAACAAAGATGGAGAAGCTAACGAGCTAACGTGGCTAACTTAACTTCTGCTTGGTTTTAAAGCGTTGATGAAGACGAGACGTCTCTAAGAATAAACGAGACATGCAGCAAACAAACAGAAACCAAAAGGGGGGGGTCACTTGCTGGGGCGATGGGGGAGGTCTTTGCCCTGCTTGCTGAGTTTGCTCATAACCTGTGTGATGTCTACAGGTGCGCTGGCGGCCATCTTGGCCTTCTGTTCTTGTTCCTGCTGGCGGATGATGATCGGACTGAGGCTGGGTCGCCGGTTCCGAGCGTTCTGCTCCAGCTGGGCTTCGCTGCAGGAAAAAAAAAACATGTTCTTAAAACATCATTGTGTGTGTGTGTGTGTGTGTGTGTGTGTGTGTGTGTGTGTGTGTGTGTGTGTGTGTGTGTGTGTGTGTGTGTGTGTGTGTGTGTGTGTGTGTGTGTGTGTGAGACCAGAGGATGGACCTCACAGCAAGAAGGTCATGGGTTCGAGTCCCGGGACGAGGCTTGAAACACTGTCCTTTCTGTTCGGAGTTTGCATGTTCTCCCCGTGTTTGCGCAAATTGTGTGTGTGTGTGTGTGTGTGTGTGTGTGTGTGTGTGTGTGTGTGTGTATGAATGACTGTCTATCTCTAGATGGGACCACCCACGACAGACTGACGACCTTTTCAGGGTGTACCCCCTCTCACCTGTAACCAGCCGGGTTAGGCTCCACCCGCTCCCAGCCCTAACTCAGTTCAAACGACTGAATGACTTTAGTGTAAAAATCACCAGTTTGAGGTGAACTTAAGAGGTCAGAGGTCAGAGTAACCTGACCCACTACCCCAACCTGACCTAACCCTGACCCCCCCCCCCCCCCCCCCCCCCCCACACACACACACCCTACCTTTCTAACAAGTTACATAACCTGTAAAAAAAAAGCATTTGTTTACAGGTTTATTGGTGTTGGGCAGAAACGGTGGCTCAGTGGTAGAGTGGGGGAGGTCTTTGCCCGCGGACTGGAAGTTAACCAGAAGTTCGCGGGTTCGGTTCCCGCTGAGTTCACGTCTAGGGTCCTTGGAGAAGACACCTAACCCCCTGTTTCTCCCACCATTGGTAGCCTGTCGATCCCTAGGCAGCCCAGAGGGCATGCTGACGTGTCCTTGAGCAAGACACCGACCCCTGAGTTGCTCCTGACGATAGGGGTGTGTGGAGGGGGGGGCGGTGGGGTCAGCGGTGTTAAAACTGAATAAAACTATGTTTTTCTTTTTTTAAAAACAGGTGATTGTTTTTTCTATAAAATATTTTCTCACTTGAATCGATGTTCGTCGGGACAAACGGCCTTTTTCTGAGTTTCTTTAAACACCGGAGACTTCAGGTACCGACCGTACGAGTCCTGCAGGGAAACACAGACTCCTTAAAAACACACACACTCCTTAAAAACACACACACTCCTTAAAAACACACACACTCCTTAAAAACACACACACTCCTTAAAAACACACACACCCCTTAAAAACACACACACTCCTTAAAAACACACACACTCCTTAAAAACACACACACTCCTTAAAAACACACACACTCCTTAAAAACACACACACTCCTTAAAAACACACACACTCCTTAAAAAAACACACACTCCTTAAAAAAACACAGACTCCTTAAAAACACACACACTCCTTAAAAACACACACACTCCTTAAAAACACACACACTCCTTAAAAACACACACACTCCTTAAAAACACACACACTCCTTAAAAAAACACAGACTCCTTAAAAACACACACACTCCTTAAAAACACACACACTCCTTAAAAACACACACACTCCTTAAAAAAACACAGACTCCTTAAAAAAAAACACAGACTCCTTAAAAACACACACACTCCTTAAAAACACACACACTCCTTAAAAACACACACACTCCTTAAAAACACTCACACTCCTTAAAAAAACACACACTCCTTAAAAAAACACACACTCCTTAAAAAAAAAACACAGACTCCTTAAAAACACACACACTCCTTAAAAACACACACACTCCTTAAAAACACACACACTCCTTAAAAAAACACACACTCCTTAAAAACACACACACTCCTTAAAAAAAAAACACAGACTCCTTAAAAAAAAACACAGACTCCTTAAAAAAAAACACAGACTCCTTAAAAAAACACACACTCCTTAAAAACACACACACTCCTTAAAAAAACACACACTCCTTAAAAAAAAACACAGACTCCTTAAAAAAACACAGACTCCTTAAAAACACACACACTCCTTAAAAACACACACACTCCTTAAAAAAACACACACTCCTTAAAAAAAAAACACAGACTCCTTAAAAAAAAACACAGACTCCTTAAAAAAAAACACAGACTCCTTAAAAAAAAAACACAGACTCCTTAAAAAAAAAACACAGACTCCTTAAAAAAAACACACACACTCCTTAAAAAAAACACAGACTCCTTAAAAAAAAACACAGACTCCTTAAAAAAAAAACACAGACTCCTTAAAAAAAAAACAGAGACTCCTTAAAAAAAAAACACAGACTCCTTAAAAAAAAAACACAGACTCCTTAAAAAAAAACACAGACAAAAAAAAAACACAAACTCCTTTAAAAAAAACACAGACTCCTTAAAAAAAAACACAGACTCCTTAAAAAAAAAAACACAGACTCCTTAAAAAAAAACACAGACAAAAAAAAAACACAAACTCCTTAAAAAAAAACACAGACAAAAAAAAAACACAGACTCAAAAAAAACACAGACTCCTTAAAAAAAAACACAGACTCCTTAAAAAAAACACAGACAAAAAAAAAACACAGACTCCTTAAAAAAAAAACACAGACAAAAAAAAAACACAGACTCAAAAAAAACACAGACTCCTTAAAAAAAAACACAGACTCCTTAAAAAAAAACACAGACTCCTTAAAAAAAACACAGACTCCTTAAAAAAAAACACAGACTCCTTAAAAAGGGAGAGAGGGATAGGTGGACGGATGGACAGATGTATGATGGATGGACAGAGGGAGGGAGGGAGGGATGGTTGGGTGGAGGAATGGAGGAATAGATGGAGGGATGAAGCAGCACCTTTTTCATCAGCATGTAGATGTGGGTCTGCGCGGCATCCAGGACGTATCTGTGCGGGTGTTTCAGACCCTTCACAGTGATTTCCATCGTTTTACCGTCGATGTTGATCCAACGCGGCGCTCCTCGTGCCAAAAACGTTCTGAGAAAAAAATACAAAGAAATCCTCAGATTTACCTCCAAAAATATCTCATTAAATTAACCTGAGCGGGCAGCGGGTCTCAGCTGGTTACAGGTGTGAGGCGGGTACATGTTGGTTCTACCGTGTGCTGAACGCCCCACCTTTACGTGGGCATCTGTAACCTCCGTTACCCTCACCACATGTAAAACACACGTCTAAATAAAGCAGACATTCTGACAGACTGTGCCACTCTAAATTAAGATTATCCCGTTTGTTCTCCTGTCAGCGCCACCCTCTCCTCTAGCTGTACACCCACAACAACATGATTGGTCTGATAACACACACCTGTGGATCCTGCTGCCTATTTAAAGGCAATCCCCCAGAACTCTTTGTCAGGTCGCCACCCCCTCGCCCCACCACCACCGCCACCTCCAAATGTTAGAACTCAATGTGGCTCATGAACCAAAACGTTTGCCCACCCCGGGTCTAAAGTCATCTCTCTCTCTCCCTTTGGGCGATCAAGGCCCTGCTCATGATGGAGGTCCTACTGATGTCTGAGTGAAGCCCATCTGCTACCTCTTATGTTCTTTAGATGATCTAATCTGTACCAGTCTTGCACTGGTGCTGACTGTGTTTCTGTTTGATTAACTTCTTCTTCCATCATTCCCCTCCAGGGGGCGCCACATCAAATCAGTTTCTTCCATCTAACCCTATCTGCTGCATCCTGTTCGGTCACACCAACTATCTTCATGTCTTCCTTCACTGTATCCATGAACCTCCTCTTTGGTCTTCCTCTAGTCCTCTTTCCTGGTGGTTCCAAACCCAGCATCCTTCTTCTGATGTCCTCTCTCTCTCTCTCTGCACATGTCCAAACCATCTCAGTCTGACCTCTCTGACTTTAAAACCTCTAACATGTGCTGTTCCTCTGATCCTGTCCATCCTGGTCACTCCCAGAGAGAGATCCTCAGCATCTTCATCTCTGATACAAACATCTCTGTTTCCTGTCTTTGAATCAGTGACACTGTCTCTAGACCAATCAGCATGGCCGCTCTCACCACACTGTCTCTAGACCAATCAGCATGGCCGCTCTCACCACACTGTCTCTAGACCAATCAGCATGGCCGCTCTCACCACACTGTCTCTAGACCAATCAGCATGGCCACTCTCACCACACTGTCTCTAGACCAATCAGCATGGCCGTTCTCACCACACTGTCTCTAGACCAATCAGCATGGCCGCTCTCACCACGGTTTCGTACACTTTTCCTTTCAGTTTAGCTGAAACTCTTCTATCACACTTCACACCTGATACTTTCCTCCACCCGTTCCATCCTGCCTGCACACGCTTCTTCACCTCTTTTCCACACTCTCCATTGCTCTGGACTGTTGATCCGAGATTCTTAAAATCTTCCACCTTCTTTATCTCTTCTCCTCCTCCTCCGTCTTCTGTTTGATTAACTATGGATTAAAATCAAACCCAGCCTCTCTCCTGAACCCAGCCTCTCTCCTGAACCCAGCCTCTCTCCTGAACCCAGCCTCTCTCCTGAACCCAGCCTCTCTCCTGAACCCAGCCTCTCTCCTGAACCCAGCCTCTCTCCTGAACCCAGCCTCTCTCCTGAAGAGTCTGTTCAGTTTGTTTTAGATTCACTGGTCAGATTCTCTCTCTCTGTGAATCATACGTGGGCATCCATCTTGTATTTGTCTGATGGACCCTGGCAGTGTTTGTGTTGTTTGTGTTTGTAAAATTTGAAAAAAACAATAAAAAAAAAAAAAAGTAGTTCAAGACGTTTACTTGTAAATCTGCTCTGCTTTCTCCTTCATGGTCGCAGCCGTCCCCCATTTCAGATCCTCACAGCCTTCCCAGAATGCCAGGTTCTCTCCTGGTGAGCACAGGAAAGTCATTAAAAAAGCAGGCAGTGGAATGTCGTTAATCCTTCAGAATAAAGACGATGTACCGCTGAACTCTTTCTTCAGGAAGAGTCTGAAATCATCCCGTCCTCGAGGGTCAGAGAGCAGCTCACTGAAGCTGAACGTCCACCTCTCCACCCGCATCTTGGTGGGATTCTCCACGCTGCACACAAACATCTGAAAACATCAGAATACATTTCATCTTCACCTCTCCGAGTGGCGCTGACCACTGACTTGGACATGTTCAGGGTCCAGTAGGTGGAGTCGTCGGTGAGCCAAGGGTTGCTGGGCAAACACTTGGAGAGGAACGGGTCGTGTCCGGAATACGTGGTGCAGTATTTCACCAACCTACAAGACAGGGGGCGTCGAGTTAAACCAGAAAAAAAAAAACAGAGAATTATTTAATCAACTCAAAAATAAAATATAATGAACCTACCCTCACCGTGGTTACCAGGATCTATGTTCCTACCCTCACCATGGTAACCAGAATCTATGTTCCTACCCTCACCATGGTAACCAGGATCTATGTTCCTACCCTCACCATGGTAACCAGGATCTATGTTCCTACCCTCACCATGGTAACCAGGATCTATGTTCCTACCCTCACCATGGTAACCAGAATCTATGTTCCTACCCTCACCATGGTAACCAGGATCTACGTTCCTACCCTCACCATGGTAACCAGGATCTACGTTCCTACCCTCACCATGGTAACCAGGATCTACGTTCCTACCCTCACCATGGTAACCAGGATCTACGTTCCTACCCTCACCGTGGTAACCAGGATCTACGTTCCTATCCTCACCGTGGTAACCAGGATCTACGTTCCTACCCTCACCATGGTAACCAGGATCTACGTTCCTACCCTCACCATGGTAACCAGGATCTACGTTCCTACCCTCACCATGGTAACCAGGATCTACGTTCCTATCCTCACCGTGGTAACCAGGATCTACGTTCCTACCCTCACCATGGTAACCAGGATCTACGTTCCTACCCTCACCATGGTAACCAGGATCTACGTTCCTACCCTCACCATGGTAACCAGGATCTAGGTTCCTACCCTCACCATGGTAACCAGGATCTACGTTCCTACCCTCACCATGGTAACCAGGATCTACGTTCCTACCCTCACCATGGTAACCAGGATCTACGTTCCTACCCTCACCATGGTAACCAGGATCTATGTTCCTACCCTCACCATGGTAACCAGGATCTACGATCCTACCCTCATCATGGTAACCAGGATCTACGTTCCTACCCTCACCATGGTAACCAGGATCTACGTTCCTACCCTCACCATGGGAACCAGGATCTACGTTCCTACCCTCACCATGGTAACCAGGATCTACGTTCCTACCCTCACCATGGTAACCAGGGTCTACGATCCTACCCTCACCATGGTAACCAGGATCTACCTCCCGACCCTCTACCCTCTTCTGGTCACCTTGATAAAACAGTTTTTAGGAGGGAATCTTACGCTCCGATGGAGACAGAGGACTTGACTCTGGGTCTCATGATGGACTGCTGGGTGAAGATCATCTGGATGGAACAGAACGTTACGTCAGCGGGGCACGATGGAAAGATAAAGCTGGCAGAAAGTATGACCTACCATCCTCTCATAATCGTCAGGTGTTTTTACCTGAACAGATAAAACATGTGTTAGTAATGTGTGTGTTTCTGTTACAGCAGAATGTTTTCTGTGGAGGTGAGACGTGGCGTGTGTCTGTCCGTGTGGCGCCTGCGGGACAGAAAGAAGACGACATGAAACTCATTCATGCTACCAATCTGCTTATAGAATATAATCTGATTGAAGGGCATCAGGAGAAACCAGGTCACGAGCTGACTCACCTGTTACCTCGTTTGCATCGGGATCTGCTCGTCGCTCCAGACCGTAGTCCATCCCGCTCACCGTCCCGGGCTGTACACACACAAGACATAATCAGACCTGGTCCAGAAGCAGACCTGGTCCGGTATCAAACCTGGTCCAGTGTCAGACCTATGACCTCATTTAATAAGAACTACACCAGGGGTCACCAACCTGAGAGCTACTTGAAGGGCACTGAGTAACGCAAAGGGCAACCACTTTGATCATTCCTTTCCATTCTGTCATCTTCCACTTGTTCCGGGGTCGGGTCGCGTGGGCAACAGCCTCAAACGGGCAGCCCAGGCCTCTCTCTCCCCGGCTGCATCCTCCAGCTCACCTGGAAGGATCCCAAGTCGTTCCCCGGCCAGCTGTGAGACATAGTCTCTCCAGCGGGTCCGGGGTCTGCCCCTTGGTCTCCTCCCGGTGGGATGTGCCCAAAACACCTCGCCCGCGAGGCCCTCAGGGGGCATCTTGACCAGATGCCCGAACCATCCCATCTGGCTCCTCTCAACCTGGAGGAGGAGCGGCTCGACACCGAGCTCCTCCCGGATGGCAGAGCTCCTCACCCGATCTCTGGTGAGAGCCCAGCCACCCTGCGGAGGAAGCTCATTTCGGCCGCTTGTACCCGTGATCTCATTCACCCAGTTAATTTAAGGCAAAGGGCAGGGTACACCCCGAACAGGTCGCCAGTCTGTCGCAAGGTCACACACATACAACCATCCACATACACACATTCCTAGGGGCACCTTGGCACCGGCCAATCAACCTAGCATGCATGTCTTTGGAGGGTGGGAGGAAACCCACGCAGACACAGGGAGAACATGCAAACTCCACACAGAAAGAACAGTGTTCCAAGCCTCGTCCCCACCCGGGACTCGAACCCACGACCTTCTTGCTGTGAGGCCACTGTGCTACCCACTGTGCCACCGTGCTGCCCTGATGATTAACAATGTGTCTTATTAATAATCTCCTCTTATGTACGGTCCTACTCTGACAGGTGTTTATGTGTGTTTTCTGTTTGTTTCTGCTTCAAATGCTTCATTTCACTGTCCTCACTTCACTTCAGATTCTGTCCACACGTCTCCTCTTAAACACACATCTTAACATAATTCCTCACAGAGCCATAAGATGTAGAAGGCTTTAAAAAAGCCTTACAGTCATTCCTTTTTAAGACTTTTTTTTTTTTTATGTAGGTTTTTTTTTTTTCAATTGTTTTTATTGTTTTTACTTTTCTAGTTTTTGATGAATGAATAGGATTGTTTTTCTGAAAATGAAGGTAAATAAATAAATAAAATCATATTGTTTAACAGCTTCTGACCCAGAATAAAACCCACACACTCCACCATCGTTACAGATTGAAGAAGCGGGCGAACGTTTAGATTTTTAGATTTTAACTTAAAGATGTTTTTAAAGAGTGTGACCTTCTCTCTGCCTGATCACGTAAACACAGCAAAGAATCATGGGAAGAGATAATGAGAGACCAGCAGGAGGTGTGTGTGTGTGTGTGTATGTGTGTGTGTGTGTGTGTGTGTGTGTGTGTGTGTGTGTGTGTGTGTGTCTAACCGGAGGTCGGTGGACCACCCAGTAGGCTCTCTCCTGACAGTCGAACACCACTCGATCTGCTTTCTTTCTCTCTTTAGCAGCTCTGGACAAAAAGAGAGGAACGACCAGGTTAAATCACCACACACACACACACACACACACACACACACACACACACACACACACACACACACACAGAGTCACACGCACTCACACACACACACACACACACACACACACAGAGTCACACACACGCACTCACACACACACACACACACACACACACACACACACAGAGTCACACACACGCACTCACACACACACACACACACACACACACAGAGTCACACACACGCACTCACACACACACACACACACACACACACACACAGAGTCACACACACGCACTCACACACACACACACACACACACACACATACAGAGTCACACACACACACACAGACACACAGAGTCACACACACGCACTCACACACACACACACACACACACACAGAGTCACACACACGCACTCACACACACACAGACACACAGAGTCACACACACACACACAGAGTCACACACATGCACTCACACACAAACACACATACACACACACACACACACACACACAGAGTCACACACACGCACTCACACACACACACACACACACACACAGAGTCACACACACACACAGAGTCACACACATGCACTCACACACAAACACACATACACACACACATACACACACACACACACACACACACAGAGTCACACACACACACACAGAGTCACACACATGCACTCACACACAAACACACATACACACACACACACACACACACACACAGAGTCACACACACGCACTCACACACACACACATACACACACACACACACACACACACACAGAGTCACACACACACACATACAGAGTCACACACCCCCCCTCTCTCTGTCTCTCTCTCTTTCTCTCTCTCTCTCTCTCTCAACCACACACACACACACACCCCTCCACCAACCCTCACACCCCTCTCTCTCACACACCCCTCCACCACCCCTCACACACCTCTCTGTCACACACCCCTCTCTCTCTCACACACACACCCCTCTCTCTCACACACACCCCTCCACCACCCCTCACACACCTCTCTCTCACACACCCCTCTCTCTCACACACCCCTCTCTCTCACACACACACCCCTCACACACACCTGTACTGCTCCTTTGCCTGCATCACTATGAAGTCCCACTTGTGGTTCATCCACTTGTGCAGATGGTTGTACTGTTCCTGCAGAAACAGAGGAAAGGATGACGCCATGCCGGGGCACGGCCGGGGCACGGCCGGGGGCGCGGCCCGGGGCACGGCCCGGGGCATTGCCCGGTCCGGTCCGCTCACCTGCTCGTGAACCTCCAGGATGCCCTTCTTCCGGATGTTCCTCTTGGCCAGGTAGATCGCTGGTGAAGGAGAGACGGGTTAACAGGAAGTGGTACCAAAACATTCACCAATGTTTCCTCACCGTGGTCCGTGTCCTCCACCGGCCACTGCTGCGTGGGCCAGAAGTACGGCGTCTGCAGAGAGGAAGACCACCGGGTGAAGAACCAGAGACCAGAGACCAGAACCAGAACCAGAGACCGGAACCAGAGACCAGAACCAGAGACCAGAACCAGAGACCAGAACCAGAGACCAGGTAAAGAACCAGAGACCAGAACCAGAGACCACAACCAGAGACCACAACCAGAGACCACAACCAGAACCAGAGACCAAAACCAGAGACCAGAACCAGAGACCAGAACCAGAGACCAGGTAAAGAACCAGAGACCACAACCAGAACCAGAGACCAGAACCAGAGACTGGAACCAGAGACCAGAGACCAGAGACCACAACCAGAACCAGAGACCAGAGACCAGAACCAGAGACCAGAACCAGAACCAGAACCAGAGACCACAACCAGAACCAGAGACTGGAACCAGAGACCAGAACCAGAGACCAGGTAAAGAACCAGAGACCACAACCAGAGACCACAACCAGAGACCACAACCAGAGACCACAACCAGAACCAGAGACCAGAACCAGAGACCAGAACCAGAGACCAGGTAAAGAACCAGAGACCAGGTAAAGAACCAGAGACCACAACCAGAACCAGAGACCAGAACCAGAGACTGGTACCAGAGACCAGAGACCAGAGACCACAACCAGAACCAGAGACCAGAGACCAGAACCAGAGACCACAACCAGAACCAGAGACCAGAACCAGAGACCACAACCAGAGACCACAACCAGAGACCACAACCAGAACCAGAGACCAGAGACCAGAGACCAGAACCAGAGACCAGGTAAAGAACCAGAGACCAGACCCAGAGACCAGACCCAGAGACCAGGTAAAGAACCAGAGACCACAACCAGAACCAGAGACCAGAACCAGAGACCAGGTAAAGAACCAGAGACCACAACCAGAACCAGAGACCACAACCAGAGACCACAACCAGAACCAGAGACCAGAACCAGAGACCAGACCCAGAGACCAGAGACGAGAGACCACAACCAGAACCAGAGACCAGAACCAGAGACCACAACCAGAACCAGAGACCAGAGACCAGAGACCAGAACCAGAGACCAGAACCAGAGACCACAACCAGAGACCACAACCAGAGACCACAACCAGAGACCACAACCAGACCCAGAGACCACAACCAGAGACCAAAACCAGAGACCAGGTAAAGAACCAGAGACCAGACCCAGAGACCAGACCCAGAGACCAGGTAAAGAACCAGAGACCAGGTAAAGAACCAGAGACCAGACCCAGAGACCACAACCAGAGACCAGGTAAAGAACCAGAGACCAGGTAAAGAACCAGAGACCAGGTGAAGAACCAGAGACCAGGTAAAGGGTATCTGGGCCCCCTCT
>CACRXE010000075.1:25000-32500 GCA_902685375.1 Neostethus bicornis
CTCTGATCAAGGTAACAAATGATATTCGTATGAACACTGACGCTGGCAAAGTCTCTGTTTTAATCCTGTTGGACCTGAGTGCTGCGTTTGACACTGTAGATCATGGGATCCTTCTACAGAGGCTAGAGAACTGGGTTGGTGTTTCTGGTACTGCACTTAGTTGGTTTAAATCTTATTTAAAAGGATGCAGGTATTTTGTAGAAATTGGAAATTGTGTGTCAAATCACATGCCTTTGACCTACATGCTGCCGTTAGGGCAATTGATAGCCAGTAATAACGTGTCCTATCACAGTTACGCAGATGATACTCAGATTTATGTGTCACTGACAGCAGGTGAACATGGACCTGTGGATTCACTCTGTTACTGTGTTCAGCAAATCAGAGTCTGGATGCAAAACAACTTTCTCCAGCTAAACTCAGACAAAACTGAAATCATTGTCTTTGGCCCACAGAAACAAAGAGAAAGTGTCATCAGTTACCTTCAATCTCTGTCTCTAGAACCGACAAATCAAGTTAGAAATCTGGGAGTAATAATGGACTCAGACTTTAACTTCAACAGTCACATCAAATCAATTACATCAGCAGTCTTTTACCACCTGAAAAACAGCCAAAATCAGAGGTTTGGTTTCTAAAACAGACTTAGAGGTTCTTATCCATGCATTTGTTTCCAGTAGGTTAGATTATTGTAACGGTTTACTCACTGGTCTGAAACAAAAAGGCTTTAAAACAGCTGCAGTTTATTCAAAATGCTGCGGCTCGAGTCCTAACAAGAACTAGAAAATATGATCACACTAGACCTGTGCTCAAGTCTCTGCACTGGCTTCCTGTGGCTCAGAGAATAGACTTTAAAGCTGCTCTGCTTGTGTTTAGGTCTCTCCATGGTCTAGAACCAAAGTACATCTGTGATATGTTAGTACCTTATGAACCATCTAGAACTCTGAGGACCTCTGGGACCGGCCTCCTGCTGGTGTCTAGAGTCAGGACTAAACATGAACCATCTAGAACTCTGAGGACCTCTGGGACCGGCCTCCTGCTGGTGTCTAGAGTCAGGACTAAACATGAACCATCTAGAACTCTGAGGACCTCTGGGACCGGCCTCCTGCTGGTGTCTAGAGTCAGGACTAAACATGAACCATCTAGAACTCTGAGGACCTCTGGGACCGGCCTCCTTCTGGTGTCTAGAGTCAGGACTAAACATGAACCATCTAGAACTCTGAGGACCTCTGGGACCGGCCTCCTGCTGGTGTCTAGAGTCAGGACTAAACATGAACCATCTAGAACTCTGAGGACCTCTGGGGCCGGCCTCCTGCTGGTGTCTAGAGTCAGGACTAAACATGGACCATCTAGAACTCTGAGGACCTCTGGGACCGGCCTCCTGCTGGTGTCTAGAGTCAGGACTAAACATGAACCATCTAGAACTCTGAGGACCTCTGGGACCGGCCTCCTGCTGGTGTCTAGAGTCAGGACTAAACATGAACCATTTAGAACTCTGAGGACCTCTGGGACCGGCCTCCTGCTGGTGTCTAGAGTCAGGACTAAACATGAACCATCTAGAACTCTGAGGACCTCTGGGACCGGCCTCCTGCTGGTGTCTAGAGTCAGGACTAAACATGGAGGAGCTTCCTGTGAGACAGGCCGACACTGTGACGATGTTTAAATCTAGGCTGAAAACTGTTCTGTTTAACTGTGCATTTCAATAATTTAAAAATAAATAAATAAATAAATGAATTCCTCTATTCATCCCTCACCAGGGAAATTTGTGTGCTGCACTCCTTACACCGCAGCAGGCTGCCCTTCAACGGCACCAATGGTGGGAGAAGCGGAGGTTAGGTGTCTTCTCCGAGGACCCTAGACGTGCTCTCTGTGGGACGCGAACTCGCGAACTTCCGGTCCGAACACTAACCACTGAGCTGCCGTCTCCTCCCTTTTACTACTATTACTATTATTATTAATTTATTCTTTATTTATTATTCTATTATTTATTTACTATTACTCTTTTTATCTGTTTTAATGATTTTATTTATTTATTTTTTAAACTTTTTGATTCCATGTTTTGTGATTTTAGAGAGGTTTTCTTGTTCTTTTGAAGCACTTTGAATCCCATGTTGTATGAATTGTTCTACAAATAAACTCGTAAAGATTAGAAACACGTCGTCATCCTCACATCATCACACACTCATTGAACGATGTGTGATGAAGAACCAACGGAAACCTTATTCTCATGCTTTTATTTTCCTGTTTGTTTCAGCTCTGTGAGACCAAGGTGTTACCATGGAGAAGAAACAGGGGGTTGAGTTCCAGTGTGTGTGTGTGTGTGTGTGTGTGTGTGTGTGTGTGTGTGTGTGTGTGTGTGTATGTGTGTGTATGTGTGTGTCTGTACCAGTCAGAGCGTGTGGGATGGTGGTGATGACCAGTCTCTGTATCTGGGATTTCAGTCCGTTCTGAGGGTCCTGCATCTCCAGCAGCACCTTCTCTGCCTGAAAGAAAAAACACACCGGGTAGGGTCGCCGTGGCAACACGTCGCCAAGGCAACAGGAAGTCAGAGAGATGAGATGACATGCGTGTATGTGTGTGTGTGTGTGTTTGTATGTGTGTGTATGTGTGTGTGTGAGAGAGAGAGAGAGAAAGTTTAAACTCATAATTCACACAATATTTAGCTCTTTTTTTTTTTATTCCAAGGGGTTTTTTTGTCTAAATTTAAAGCCTTGAATTTAAAGAAGTTTGAGTTTGTTTTTTAATAAAAAAACAGAAACAGAAGATTTTTAAAAGTTAAAAGTTGTGAAAAAAACATTGTTTACGTTGTTTACATTATTTTTTATAAACTCAGGAAGTAAAACGTGGATCAAATAAATGTTTTCCAGAATAAAAGATTCTGGAATCCATTTTTTAAAATTTGATCAAACTGATTTTTTTTAAAGTTATTTCACACATTTTTTTTTTAATAAAAGACGTCGTCATGGAAACAAAGAATCTTTAGATTTCTGTTCTTAAAACATTCCAAACAGATTTTAATCATTAAAAACAGTCTTTAAATGAGTTTTAAAGCAGCCGGACGTTCTGATTATTATGGTCTGTATCTCTGTTATTAAATCCCTTAATGCTGATTGGTCTAAATCAGCAGGAACCACTGATCATCTCTCATTGTTAACGGTTGTCATGGCGACGGTGATTAAATTCATTTATTATCAAGCTTTAACAAAAGTTTTTTTTTTCAGTTTGATATTTTTACAGCTTGTTTTAATTAAATTACATTAAAATAAGTTAGTTTTTAACACAATTTATAAACAAAACAATTCAAAGCGTTTTAAAAACAAAAAAACAGAATGAAAATTTAAAAAAGAGTGATTAATCTTCAACCAAATAACGATTAATTTATTAAATTAATGCTTTCAGATTAAAAACAACTGAATTTATATAAAAACATAAATAAAAACCATTGTTTTTTTTAAGGATCTGGTCACGTTTTAATCCTCAGTTAATATTCATTTATTAATTATTAAATATTAAATCCTGGTGAAGTGAAAAACTCTGACATGGGGAATTGTGTGTGTGTGATGATGCTCCACACACACACACACACACACACACACACACACACACACACACACACACACATACACACACACACACACACACACATACACACATACACACACACACAGTCTGGATTATCATCAGCAGCTCTGATCCAGACTTAATGCTTATTAACCTTCTCACTGAGAAAAGGTTGAAATAAAGACATGATGAATATGTCACACACACACACACACACACACACACACACACACACACACACAGATCCTCTCACCAGGAGCACTCACTCTGTCTGAGAATCAAAAATCTGGAGTTTAAATCTCTGAGTGTGTGTGAGATGTTTACCTTTTTCAGACTCGCCATCCGCGGTCTGAACCGCTGTCCATGGTCCCTGATCGCGTTCCGGATCGTCATCCTACTGCCGAGAGAAAACCTCAACACACACACACACACACACACCGAGAGGCAGGCGGGCAGTGGGTGGAATCCTCACACACAGACAGAGGAGCAGAGAGAGAGAGAAATCTGGATCCTCTCTCTCTCTCTCTCTCCCTCTCTCTCTAACACACACACACACACACACACACACACAGAGGCAAGGGTTGGTTGAGATCTCCGCTCTGACACACTCTGAGGCAGAGAGAGAGAGAGACCTGTAGGATGGCAGTGTGTGTAGGATGCTGACACACACAGAGGTGGTCGGGCGGTGTGTGTGTATGTGTGTGTGTGTGATGACACATTGCTCTAATGATGATATCGATCCGGAAGCTGCGCGCAGTCTTTAGTTGACATGCGCAGAAAAAAAATCATCATGAGGAAAAAACGTTCCGTTCCGTCATCTTCCGCTTGTTCCGGGGTCGGGTCGCGGGGGCAACACCCTCAAACGGGCAGCCCAGGTCTCTCTCACCCCGGCTGCATCTTCTAGCTCACCTGGTAGGATCCCAAGTCGTTCCCCAGCCAGCTGTGAGACATAGTCTCTGAAGAAGGTCCGGGGTCTACCCCTTGGTCTCCTCCCGGAGGGACGTGCCCGAAACACCTCGCCCACGAGGCGCTCGGGGGGTCCTGACCAGATGCCCAAACCACCCCATCTGGCTCCTCTCGACCTGGAGGAGGAACAGCTCGACACTGAGCTCCTTCCGGATGGCAGAGCTCCTCACCCAATCTGAGAGCCCAGCCACCCTGCGGAGGAAGCTCATTTCGGCCGCTTGTACCCGCGATCTCATTCTTTCGGTCACCACCCACAGCTGGTTACCATGGTGAGGGTAGGAACGTAGATCCTGGTTACCATGGTGAGGGTAGCAACGTAGATCCTGGTTACCATGGTGAGGGTAGGAACGTAGATCCTGGTTACCATGGTGAGGGTAGGAACATAGATCCTGGTTACCATGGTGAGGGTAGGAACATAGATCCTGGTTACCATGGTGAGGACAGGGGCGTAGATCCTAGTTACCATGGTGAGGGTAGGAACGTAGATCCTGGTTACCATGGTGAGGGTAGGAACGTAGATCTTGGTTACCATGGTGAGGGTAGGAACGTAGATCCTGGTTACCATGGTGAGTGTAGGAACGCAGATCCTGGTTACCATGGTGAGTGTAGGAACGTAGATCCTGGTTATCATGGTGAGGGTAGGAATGTAGATCGAGAGCTTTGTTTTTTGGCTCAGCTCTCTCTTTACTACGACGGACCGATGCAGCGTCCTAGTTATTGCTGATGCCGCACCGATCCGCCTGTTGATCTCCCGCTCCATCTTTTCCCCACTCATGAACAAGACCCCGAGATACTTAAACTCCTCCACTTATTATTTTTCCTTTTTTTTTCAAAAAAAAAAAAAAACACACTCATTTACATAAAATTAATCAGGAACATTGACAGATGACGTCAGGGGATTAAAGGCAATTTAAAACAAAGATAATAAAGTTTAAAAAACATTATTTTATTTAATTTTTTATATAAAATGATTAAATCCACTCTATAAATATCTAGAAAGAGCTGACCAATCAGAGTGCTGCTTTTTATAGTTAAAAAAAAGGGGAGTCATTTCTGTCATCACCAGCAGAGGGAGACTCTACACTAATCTTAACACTTTACACTAGACTTAAATCACGAGTCTTTCTGTGTGTGGTTTACATGTTCTACCTGTGTATGTGTGGGTTTTAACTGGTTTCCCCTAAAAACATACGTTAGGTCGTAGGAATGAGTTAGGTCGTTAGGAATGAGTGTGTGCGTGTGTGTGTGTGTGTCTGTGTGTGTGTGTGTGTGTGTGTGTGTGTGTGTGTGTTAGGGGTGTGTGTGCTGCTTCAGACTGGTGTACCCTGCCTCTCAGTTGAAATGATTTGTGATAGACTCCGGCACCTTCGTAAGGACAAGCGAAGACGAAACGAAACAAAGTGAAGCTTGTTTGTTTGTTTGTTTGTTTGTTTGTTTGACTTTGTTGAGAAACTTGTTTTGATATTTTGGATTCAGTGAAGACATGAAGATAGTTGGTGTGACTGAAGAGGATGTAGGAGATAGGGTTAGAATCTAACTCTATCTTCTGTCAGTTTCTTCCATCTGACCGTTAGATGGAAGAAACTGACTTGCTGTTGCGCCCCCTGAAGGGAGATGATGGAAGAAGAAGGGATTTAAAATAATAATTGAACTGTTTCCGTTTCACCAGCAGAGGGCGACATTTCCCCGTTTCTACACCACCAGCAGAGTGCGACATTTCCCCGTTAAAGTTTGTAGAGTTTCGGGTGTAAACTTCCGGGTTTCAGGGCGTGGCAGCAGGCTGTTGGTGAAACATGGCGGACTTCCTGCCCTCCAGGTCTGCTCTTAAAGTCTGCCTGCCGGTCTGTCTGCTGAACAGCGGTGAGGTGGACCAGATCCGGAGGTCCAACCAGATCGACCGGTGTCTGAACCGGGAGAAGGACTACGTGAAGCGGCTCGTGAAGATCCTCCTGCTGGGAGCGGGTGAGAGCGGGAAGTCCACCTTCCTCAAACAGATGAGGATCATTCACGGTCAGGACTTCGATCTGAAAGACCGAGAGGACTTCAGGGCTACGATCTACAGCAACGTCATCAAAGGTCCGGGTCCACACACACCGGGGGTTCCCCCCACACGCCGCCTACGGGTCATCACGGGGTCACACACACACACACACACACACACACACACACACACACACACACACACACACACACACACACTTTTATTTGATAAACTTTTAACTCAGTACTCTGAGCCGCTGCTCCTCCAGGTGGAGAAGAGCCAGATGGGGAGGTTCAGGTACCTGGTTCAGGTATCTGAGGGAGGTGGGGACCTGCCTTTCCCTCTGAGGCAGGTCCCCACCTCCTCACCTCGCCCCCCTCCCCTCTGGCGACCCGGCTCTGTAGAACAGGAAGACAACACAACGTTTTTAATCTTAATAATTCAATAAAAACACACGTTTATGAAGATCCTTAATGACGTCACAGGGGGCGGAGCCTATCCTAGACCAGGTGAGAGGCAGGGTACACCCAGAACAGGTCACCAATCTGCTGTAGGGTCTCACACACACACACACTCATTCCTAGAGCCAGTCAACCTAACGTGTGTTTTTAGATAAAACCCACACACACACAGGTAGAAGATGTAAACTACACACAGACAGAACGGTGTTTTAACCCTCACCTCCCCTCTGGGACTCAGACCCCTGACCTTCTTGCTGTAGGCCTCCGTGGCGCCTCTTTTTATGTTTTATTTTAAATTCTATTAAAAAGTTTTAACTTTTGTTTTATTTTGTTTTTACAAAATATTTAAATTGAAAAAAAAACCTGGAAAATGTTTTTTTTTTTATTAAATAAAAAATATTTAGAATTAAATACATTTAAGCTGGACGGTGGCACCACAGCAAGAAGGTCAGGGGTTCGAGTCCCGGGGGAGACGAGGCTTTGAACACTGGTTGATTGGCTGCTGTGTATGTGTGTGTGTGAGAGTGTGTGCCTCTG
>CACRXE010000075.1:37500-60000 GCA_902685375.1 Neostethus bicornis
TCCCCGATATGAAGGAGTGAGAAGTTAAGGAGGATCCCCGATATGAAGGAGTGAGAAGTTAAGGAGGATCCCCGATATGAAGGAGTGAGAAGTTAAGGAGGATCCCCGATATGAAGGAGTGAGAAGTTAAGGAGGATCCCCGATATGAAGGAGTAAGAAGTTAAGGAGGATCCCCGATATGAAGGAGTAAGAAGTTAAGGAGGATCCCCGATATGAAGGAGTGAGAAGTTAAGGAGGATCCCCGATATGAAGGAGTAAGAAGTTAAGGAGGATCCCCGATATGAAGGAGTGAGAAGTTAAGGAGGATCCCCGATACGAAGGAGTGAGAAGTTAAGGAGGATCCCCGATATGAAGGAGTGAGAAGTTAAGGAGGATCCCCGATATGAAGGAGTGAGAAGTTAAGGAGGATCCCCGATATGAAGGAGTGAGAAGTTAAGGAGGATCCCCGATATGAAGGAGTGAGAAGTTAAGGAGGATCCCCGATATGAAGGAGTGAGAAGTTAAGGAGGATCCCCGATATGAAGGAGTGAGAAGTTAAGGAGGATCCCCGATATGAAGGAGTGAGAAGTTAAGGAGGATCCCCGATATGAAGGAGTAAGAAGTTAAGGAGGATCCCCGATATGAAGGAGTAAGAAGTTAAGGAGGATCCCCGATATGAAGGAGTGAGAAGTTAAGGAGGATCCCCGATATGAAGGAGTAAGAAGTTAAGGAGGATCCCCGATATGAAGGAGTGAGAAGTTAAGGATAAACTAAAAGCAGGAGAACTGAAAAGACAAACACACACCGGTAAGAGTGAGGTGTGGAAAAGATTCAAATTGATTCTTCAAAATGCTTCAGAAACTTGCGTTGGCTTCGCTGGATGTAGTCAATGTGGCACCAAAAAGACTGGCACCTCGACGCTGAGCGGGCATTTAAACAGCTGGACTGGTAAAAGTGATGATCGTTAAAGATCTATTTTATCATTTACACACACACAAACATACAGTCACACACATTCACAAACACACACACATGTAATGTGTAAAATGTAGAAACACAAAAACAATGTTAGCCCACCTCGCCGAGAACCTCCTGGATAGTGTGTGTGTGTGTGTGTGTGTGTGTGTGTGTGTGTGTATAATATTCTGTGTGTGTGTGTGTGTGTGTGTGTGTGTGTGTATAATATTCTGTGTGTGTGTGTGTGTGTGTGTATATAATAACCTGTGTGTGTGTGTATATAATAACCTGTGTGTGTGTGTATATAATAACCTGTGTGTGTGTGTGTGTGTGTGTGTGTTTCAGGGTGAGGCGGTGAAGTACTTCCTTGATAATCTGGATGTGTGTGTGTGTATGTGTTTCAGGGTGAGGCGGTGAAGTACTTCCTTGATAATCTGGATGTGTGTGTGTGTGTGTGTTTCAGAGGGGGGCGGTGAAGTACTTCCTTGATAATCTGGATGTGTGTGTGTGTGTGTTTCAGGGGGAGGCGGTGAAGTACTTCCTTGATAATCTGGATGTGTGTGTGTGTGTGTGTTTCAGGGGGAGGCGGTGAAGTACTTCCTTGATAATCTGGATGTGTGTGTGTGTGTGTGTGTTTCAGGGGGAGGTGGTGAAGTACTTCCTTGATAATCTGGATGTGTGTGTGTGTGTGTTTCAGGGTGAGGCGGTGAAGTACTTCCTTGATAATCTGGATGTGTGTGTGTGTGTGTGTTTCAGGGGGAGGCGGTGAAGTACTTCCTTGATAATCTGGATGTGTGTGTGTGTGTGTGTGTGTGTCTATGTGTGTGTGTGTTTCAGGGGGAGGTGGTGAAGTACTTCCTTGATAATCTTGATGTGTGTGTGTGTGTGTGTTTCAGGGGGAGGTGGTGAAGTACTTCCTTGATAATCTGGATGTGTGTGTGTGTGTGTGTCTATGTGTGTGTGTGTTTCAGGGGGAGGTGGTGAAGTACTTCCTTGATAATCTGGATGTGTGTGTGTGTGTGTGTTTCAGGGGGAGGCGGTGAAGTACTTCCTTTGATAATCTGGATGTGTGTGTGTGTGTGTGTGTGTGTCTATGTGTGTGTGTGTTTCAGGGGGAGGTGGTGAAGTACTTCCTTGATAATCTGGATGTGTGTGTGTGTTTCAGGGGGAGGTGGTGAAGTACTTCCTTGATAATCTGGATGTGTGTGTGTGTGTGTGTTTCAGGGGGAGGCGGTGAAGTACTTCCTTGATAATCTGGATGTGTGTGTGTGTGTCTATGTGTGTGTGTGTTTCAGGGGGAGGTGGTGAAGTACTTCCTTGATAATCTGGATGTGTGTGTGTGTGTGTGTTTCAGGGGGAGGCGGTGAAGTACTTCCTTGATAATCTGGATGTGTGTGTGTGTGTGTGTTTCAGGGGGAGGCGGTGAAGTACTTCCTTGATAATCTGGATGTGTGTGTGTGTGTGTGTTTCAGGGGGAGGCGGTGAAGTACTTCCTTGATAATCTGGATGTGTGTGTGTGTGTTTCAGGGTGAGGCGGTGAAGTACTTCCTTGATAATCTGGATGTGTGTGTGTGTGTGTTTCAGGGGGAGGTGGTGAAGTACTTCCTTGATAATCTGGATGTGTGTGTGTGTGTCTATGTGTGTGTGTGTTTCAGGGGGAGGTGGTGAAGTACTTCCTTGATAATCTGGATGTGTGTGTGTGTGTGTGTGTGTTTCAGGGGGAGGTGGTGAAGTACTTCCTTGATAATCTGGATGTGTGTGTGTGTGTGTGTTTCAGGGGGAGGCGGTGAAGTACTTCCTTGATAATCTGGATGTGTGTGTGTGTGTGTGTTTCAGGGGGAGGCGGTGAAGTACTTCCTTGATAATCTGGATGTGTGTGTGTGTGTGTGTTTCAGGGGGAGGCGGTGAAGTACTTCCTTGATAATCTGGATAAACTTCGTGACGAGGTGAGTTTTTTATAAACTTTTATAGACGCACAGCAACCGACCCCCCTGCCCCCCCCCTCCCACCGAGGAAACGGACTCTAATTAAGGACTGTGAAAGCAATCACCCACCTGCTTCCGTCCGTCCTTCCACACCCAACTGTTGAGCCGTGCTTCCTCATCGAGGGAACATCTATACCTATGGATCCATGTTCGTTCCTAACGAGGGCAACAATTAAAAAAAAAAAAAAAACTTTATTCCACTTAAGAAATGATGAGATTAGAATATTAGGAATGTTCTAACAGATCTACAAAATATGTTCCTAATCCCCATGGTAACGAGGGAGGAGCTCTGCCATCCCCATGGTAACGAGGGAGGAGCTCTGCCATCCCCAAGGTAACGAGGGAGGAGCTCTGCCATCCCCATGGTAACGAGGGAGGAGCTCTGCCATCCCCACGGTAACGAGGGAGGAGCTCTGCCATCCCCAAGGTAACGAGGGAGGAGCTCTGCCATCCCCACGGTAACGAGGGAGGAGCTCTGCCATCCCCATGGTAACAAGGGAGGAGCTCTGCCATCCCCACGGTAACGAGGGAGGAGCTCTGCCATCCCCACGGTAACGAGGGAGGAGCTCTGCCATCCCCACGGTAACGAGGGAGGAGCTCTGCCATCCCCACGGTAACGAGGGAGGAGCTCTGCCATCCCCACGGTAACGAGGGAGGAGCTCTGCCATCCCCACGGTAACGAGGGAGGAGCTCTGCCATCCCCACGGTAACGAGGGAGGAGCTCTGCCATCCCCACGGTAACGAGGGAGGAGCTCTGCCATCCCCACGGCAACGAGGGAGGAGCTCTGCCATCCCCACGGTAACGAGGGAGGACCTCTGCCATCCCCAAGGTAACGAGGGAGGACCTCTGCCATCCCCACGGTAACGAGGGAGGAGCTCTGCCATCCCCACGGTAACGAGGGAGGAGCTCTGCCATCCCCACGGTAACGAGGGAGGAGCTCTGCCATCCCCACGGTGACGAGGGAGGAGCTCTGCCATCCCCACGGTAACGAGGGAGGAGCTCTGCCATCCCCACGGTAACGAGGGAGGAGCTCTGCCATCCAGGAGGAGCTCAGAGTAGAGCTCCCGGGTTGAGAGAAGCCAGATGGTGTGGTTTGGGCATCTGGTTAGGACGCCTCCCTCCATGGTGAGGTGTTTCATCCCACCGGGAGGAGACCCAGAGGCAGACCCCGTCTGGACAGGGAACACCTTCAGGATCCTTCCGGGTGAGCTGGAGGACGCAGCCGGGGTGAGAGAAGCCTGGGTTCCCGTCTGAAGCTGGTTCCCCCTGCGCCCCAGCGACCCGGACCCGGATAAGCGGGAGACGATGGAACTTTGTTTTTCAGACTTGTAGACGGAGTCTGATTTCACTTTGCTCAGATTGAACCATAAAGAATCTTAAATTCCCGATAGTTTTTATTTATAATTAAATGTCTCTGTGAATCACGATGTCTCTTGTACCCTCCAGAATTACATCCCCAGTCAGCAGGACATCCTGCTCGCTCGTAAACCCACCAGGGGCATCCACGAGTACGACTTCGAGATCAAGAACGTCCCTTTCAAGATGGTGGACGTTGGAGGGCAGCGGTCGGAGCGCAGGCGCTGGTTCGAATGCTTCGACTGTGTGACTTCCATCCTCTTCCTGGTCTCATCATCAGAGTACGACCAGGTGCTGTGCCAGTGCTGTGCCACCCTCCATCAAGGCTTAATGTTCTCAAACAGATCAAACATTTCATTCAGTCTGACCAGGATCTGGTCCAGACGCTCGGTCACCCGGTCGGTCACCCGGTCGGTCACCCGGTCGGTCACCCGGTCGGTCACCCGGTCGGTCACCCGGTCGGTCACCTGGTCGGTCACCCGGTCGGTCACCCGGTCGGTCACCCGGTCGGTCACCCGGTCGGTCACCCGGTCGGTCACCTGGTCGCATTGTTGTTTTTGGCAGCCATCTTAGTTTTTGTTTTAGTCTTCGTCTTTGGACGAATATTAATTTAAGTTTTAGTCACAAAAACTAAGAGTTCTCGTCTAGTTTTAGTGTAAAAAAAAAAAAAAAAAACTTTAACAATCGTGTCTTTTTTACTGAGAATGATGCAGGTTATTTAAAAAAAAAAAAAACTCTGCCGAGCTTTAACTTGCGCAAAACAGCAAACATTGAAAAACAACGTAAATAAATATAATTTTTTCAGTGAGTGAGGAACGTTGTAACTTATTTATACTTAAAAATGACACCTCTTAAAAACCCTGTAAACAAAGTAAACATTGTACTGTCTCTTTAAATCAGTCGTTAGCAACCAAGCTAACAGGAAGTTAGCAGTTTGTGACCACCAAGCTCCTTTGTTCCTGTTTTCACCATGGTGTGTGACTTCCTCATGGCTGCAGGTGTGTGTGTAGACGGTGTGAACGTGCAGCATTGTGGGGGGCGTGTGTGTGTGTGAGTGTGTGTATGGGGGAGGAGGGTAACGGGGGGGCGTTCCGCCGTGAGAGACAGATGCAGCCGCTGTGTTTTTTTTTTTTTCACAGACAGAAACGTGAAAATCTGACGTTTATTTCGTTACGTTTTCGTCTCGTCAACAGAAACTTACAAACGTCTCGTCACGTTTTTGTCTCCAAAATGTCGCATTTATTTAGGCTATTGTTACGTCATCGTCATGAAAAAATGCTTCGTCAACAAAATCATTTTGTTTTCGTCATCGTTGACGAAAACAACATATTTAAGAAACGAGCTTCTTAATCGTTTATAAAAGATTTTCTAAGAACTTTTTGTCCGACGAGTCGTTAAAACACATTAAAATGAGTCTAAACGAGGGTTAAATAAGGTTTTCTGTTCCAGGTCCTGATGGAGGACCGGCAGACCAACAGACTCAGAGAGTCCCTCAACATCTTCGAGACCATCGTCAACAACCGTGTCTTTGCCAACGTGTCGATCATCCTCTTCCTCAACAAGACCGACCTCCTGGAGGAGAAGGTGAAGACCGTCCCGCTCAAGGACTACTTTTCTGAGTACGCCGGACCGGAGCACAGCCTGGCGGACATTCAGGCCTTCATGGTGGAGTGCTTCCGTGGGAAGAGGCGCGAGGACACGCCCAAGCCCCTCTACCACCACTTCACCACCGCCATCAACACGGAGAACATCCGCCTGGTGTTCCGGGACGTCAAGGACACCATCCTCCACGACAACCTCAAGCAGCTCATGCTCCAATGATCCCCGGACCCTGACTTTAACTCCCTCACTTAGAACGGGATCTGCTCGGGACCCCCGGGGTCCGGTGCTGTCCAGGTCTGGTCCTCGGTGAGACCGGCTGACTGACTGAAACCATCCTCCTTAAACTGACCGCGTGCCAGTGAGCAAACAGTTTTTCTCAGGGTCAAACTGTGTGAAAACTTCTGTGATGAAAAATAATCTGTGACTCCGACACACGCAACCCCCCCCCTCAGGACCCCACACACACCCACGCACCCCCCGCCCTCAGGACCCCACACACACCCACACAAACCTCCCTCAGGACCCCACACACACCCACACAAACCTCCCTCAGGACCCCACACACACCCACGCAACCCCCCCCCTCAGGACCCCACACACACCCACGTACCCCCCGCCCTCAGGACCCCACACACACCCACACAAACCTCCCTCAGGACCCCACACACACCCACGCAACCCCCCCTCAGGACCCCACACACACCCACACAAACCTCCCTCAGGACCCCACACACACCCACGCACCCCCCGCCCTCAGGACCCCACACACACCCACACAAACCTCCCTCAGGACCCCACACACACCCACGCACCCCCCGCCCTCAGGACCCCACACACACCCACACAAACCTCCCTCAGGACCCCACACACACCCACGCAACCCCCCCTCAGGACCCCACACACACCCACACAAACCTCCCTCAGGACCCCACACACACCCTCCAAACCCCCTCAGGACCCCACACACACCCACGCAAACCTCCCTCAGGACCCCACACACACCCACACAAACCTCCCTCAGGACCCCACACACACCCACACAAACCTCCCTCAGGACCCCACACACACCCTCCAAACCCCCTCAGGACCCCACACACACCCACGCAAACCTCCCTCAGGACCCCACACACACCCACACAAACCTCCCTCAGGACCCCACACACACCCTCCAAACCCCCTCAGGACCCCACACACACACCCTCGCAACCCCCCCCCCTCAGGACCCCAAACACACCCACGTAACCCCCCCCCCTCATGGCCCCACACACACACCCTCCACACCCCCCCCAGGACCCCACACACACACCCACGCAACCCCCCCCCCCCCTCATGGCCCCACACACACCCACGCAACCCCACACACACACCCTCCACACCCCCCCCAGGACCCCACACACACCCATGCAAACCCCCCTCAGGACCCCACACACACCCTCCAAACCCCCTCAGGACCCCACACACACCCACGCAAACCCCCCTCAGGACCCCACACACACCCTCCAAACCCCCCCTCAGGACTCCACACACACCCTCCAAACCCCCCCTCAGGGCCCCACACACACCTACACAAACCCCCCCGACCATCACCACACCTTCTAGACCCTCATAGCCATACCACACTATTCCTCTGGATCCTCATTATCATACCCCCGCACACCTCAGCCCTTCTGAAGACCCCCACTGTTTCTCCCCTGTTGCATTCCTGATGAATGGAACCGTGTGTGTGTGTGTGTGTGTGTGTGTGTGTGTGTGTGTGTGTGTGTGTGTGTGTGTGTGTGTGTGTGTGTGTGTGTGTGTGTGTGTGTGTGTAACCGTAACCCTGTGGACATCCTCCTTGTTGGATTCAGCCTTTGTGCCTGGGTGTATCTCTCTGTGGGTGTGTGTGTGTTTCACTTTGGGTTTAGCCTCTCTGTGCCTGTGTGTGTGTGTTTGTTTCATATCTAAATCCCTGTGGACATTTTTTTCTTGCTGGGTTCTAGTTGTGTGTGTGTGTGTGTGTGCGTGCGTGCGTGTGTCTCTGTACCTGGGTGTGTCTTACTGTGTGCGCGCGCATGCGCGTGTAACTCCCACTGTATGTAAATAATCTTCAGGTTTATTTTCTTTATGTAAATCTTTGTTTTCTTTCAGTTTGAATAAAATCACTTTTCTAAAGAAATTCATCTGCTTTTTATTATTATTTATGAATAAATATTAATTACGTAAACATGCCGTGTTTATTAAGATTTAATCTGAGAAAAGACTTTAAGTTTAAACTTGTTTAGTTTAACGCAGTGACTCATCACTTCCGGTAGAAATAAAACTACAAACGGCGCAGTTAAAAACACTACAAACCCATCCACCCCTCATTAAAAACTACAAAACCCATCCGCCGCTCACTGAAAACTACAAAACCCATCCGCCCCTCACTGAAAACTACAAAACCCATCCGCCCCTCACTGAAAACTACAAAACCCATCCGCCGCTCACTGAAAACTACAAAACCCATCCGCCCCTCAATGAAAACTACAAAACCCATCCGCCCCTCTCTAAAAACTACAAAACCCATCCGCCCCTCAATGAAAACTACAAAACCCATCCGCCCCTCTCTAAAAACTACAAAACCCATCCGCCCCTCAATGAAAACTACAAAACCCATCCGCCCCTCTCTAAAAACTACAAAACCCATCCGCCCCTCACTGAAACGTTCTGTTCAGGCAGTGGCAGAGGCAGCTGAGGAGGGGTCCTGTCTGCATGCTGGATAAAAGTCATTTAAAACAAAAACAAACTGAAATGAACACAGGTTAGTTTGATTACGTCACACTTTTTTATCAAAAAGAACTTTCATTAAATCTTATTTTAAATCAACAAGTTTGAATTTAAATCATTTAAAAATGAAGGTTTGTGTTTTATTGTGATTTTTTTTCTGCAGAAATTTGTCCATTTTGTGGAAAAACATTTAAAAGGTTGAAGAGACATCTTCCTCATTGTAAGGCAGGGCCGACCTCCACAGGAGAGCAGGTGGAACCTGTGTACCCTGCCAGCAAAAAGAAAAAGAAACGGAATGTTCTAAACACAGGGAGCACACATGTGGAACCTCTGCAGAGCACAGGGAGCACACATGTGGAACCTCTGCAGAGCACAGGGAGCACACATGTGGAACCTCTACAGAACACACATGTGGAACCTCTGCAGAACACACATCTGGAACCTCTGCAGAGCACAGGGAGCACACATCTGGAACCTCTGCAGAGCACAGGGAGCACACATGTGGAACCTCTACAGAACACACATGTGGAACCTCTGCAGAGCACAGGGAGCACACATGTGGAACCTCTACAGAACACACATCTGTAACCTCTGCAGAGCACAGGGAGCACACATCTGGAACCTCTGCAGAGCACAGGGAGCACACATGTGGAACCTCTACAGAACACACATCTGGAACCTCTGCAGAGCACAGGGAGCACACATCTGGAACGTCTGCATTCTTCCAGCAGGAAGAAAAAGAAACTGTCTGAGCGAATCAGAGAAGCCGGTTTTTCTGCTCCGCCTCCTGAAGCTCTGCAGGTTTCATTGCGGACTGCGTCCGGTGGACTTCCTGTTCACACTAAACCTAAACATGTTACTAAGACACTCCAAAGTACCCCCACCCTCCTGGACGGAAGTACCCCCACCCTCCTAGACAGGAGTACCCCCACCCTCCTAGACAGAAGTACCCCCACCCTCCTGGACAGGAGTACCCCCACCCTCCTAGACAGGAGTACCCCCGCCCTCCTGGACAGGAGTACCCCCACCCTCCTAGACAGGAGTACCCCCACCCTCCTGGACAGAAGTACCCCCACCCTCCTGGACAGAAGTACCCCCGCCCTCCTGGACAGAAGTACCCCCGCCCTCCTGGACAGAACGTCAGGACAGGAGACGCTGGTAACATCTGGACAGCAGGTCTGCAGCAGCAGCTCACAGCTGCTTTACAGGAAGTCCAAACAAGCAGATGTGATGCTGCATGCCCCGCCCCCTGCAGGTAGGCTGCATTACCAGGGTTCACTCAGTGTGGGTAAGCTGGGTGTACCCGTCCAGCGGAAGTCCAGGCCTTCAGAAGGACGTCTGGAAGCAGCAGAGACACACCCGGCAGGTAGGTTTACGTCCAGTAGTTTAAAAACGGTTTATAGACCTGTTTTAAATGTTTATCGTGTTCGTAGGAACAGAACGGAACCTCGGACAGATCAGACTGAGAGAGCTGCCCGACTGGATCGCCTGTAGAACCCCCGCTCACCCAAAAGATGTGGGAGAAATGGTAGAGAGAGGTTGGTATCAGCCAATCACAGGGCAGCGTCTACGGCCTCCATCCAGAACCTCCATCCACACTGTGTGATTCTAGAAGGTTCTAAATAGAACCTCCATCCACACTGTGTGATTCTAGAAGGTTCTAAATAGAACCTCCATCCACACTGTGTGATTCTAGAAGGTTCTAATAGAACCTCCATCCACACTGTGTGATTCTAGAAGGTTCTAAATAGAACCTCCATCCACACTGTGTGATTCTAGAAGGTTCTAATAGAACCTCCATCCACACTGTGTGATTCTAGAAGGTTCTAATAGAACCTCCATCCACACTGTGTGATTCTAGAAGGTTCTAATAGAACCTCCATCCACACTGTGTGATCTCCTAGGATCTGACCATCACAGTGCCCACACAGTATGATCTGATAGTAAATAAACACTAAAAATTTTTATCGCAAATAAACAGTTGCACTACAGAAAATAATTGCTTTTAGTCTTAAAATTTTATCGTGCTTTTGGTTAAAATTTTTTTATCGTAAATAAACAGTTGCGCCCAGGTTGCAGTTCTTCAAATGTCCGTGGCTGAAAAGACCGTTCACCCAACAACTAGCTACCCATCTTTGATGACACCACTGGCCATGCCAGTCAGACCTACATTTGTTAGAGTTAGGGTTGCCATGGCTCACGAGTAAGCAAAAGAAAGTGCCAGGCAGTCACTATGGCAACTCTGTGATTGGCACACACTGAATCAACCAGCTGTGGGCACACGAGTGGGTTTGAGGAGGCTCTGCTTGATGTTTACGTGGTGTGTCGCTCAGCTAAAGATGGTATCTGTGTCGTCATGGTAACATGTGGGTCTGGTCTCCATCAGTGCCAGCCTGTAATGGAGGTAAACATGTGGGTCTGGTCTCCGTCAGTGCCAGCCTGTAGTGGAGGTAAACATGTGGGTCTGGTCTCCATCAGTGCCAGCCTGTAGTGGTGGTAAACATGTGGGTCTGGTCTCCATCAGTGCCAGCCTGTAGTGGAGGTAAACATGTGGGTCTGGTCTCCATCAGTGCCAGCCTGTAGTGGAGGTAAACATGTGGGTCTGGTCTCCGTCAGTGCCAGCCTGTAGTGGTGGTAAACATGTCTGACTGTTGTGTCCAGGATGGCGCTGGTACTACAGGAAGTACATCAATGTGAAGCGAGGAGGAGTGGGCGGTCTGGCCATGATGCTGGCAGGGTACTGCGTCATCGGTTACATCTGGAGTTACCCCCACATTAGTGAGTTAAACACGCCCACCTCACCCATCCTAACCCTGCCGTCCAACGCCATGCATGATGCACACTTCCTGTACGCAGAGCTCAGCCGCTGGAGGAAGTACCACTGAGGAACGTCTGGACGAAGAGGAACGTCTGGACGAGGAGGAACGTCTGAACGAAGAGGAACGCCTGGACGGGGTGGGCCGCCTGAAGGAGGGTGGTCTAGAGGGGGAACATCTGTAAACCTCTGGGATCCTCTTCTTGAAGCAGGAAAAACCTCTGATTTAATTTATAAATTATATTCTAAATAAATTATTTTGGCCTCAACATTGTTTTTATTGCTTCTGCCAGAAGAGGGCGCTGTTTGTTTCTCTGCTGACCCGGTTACCATGGTAACCCTTCATGAATAAATCACACCTCATTAAACACATTAAACAATCTTTTTATACAAAAATTATAAATAAACTTTTTTTTACAAAACAAAGTGTGAGACATTTCCCAGCATGCCGTGCTCCTGCAGCGCCGAGATTCCATCGTACGGAAGCAAAAGAACCGGAACGCCAACCTGCTGGTGGTTACCGGGGAAACGCCTGCAGGGGGTAGTGAAAGAGCGGGATGTGGGGGGCGCAGGTAGAGCGGGGTAGTGACGGGCAGCAGTGAGAACAAGACGGCAGGAACAAAAACAAAGGTATAATGGTGTAGACAAGAGAGCTGCATCATCGCCCTCTCCTACGGGTGGACGAGCTGATCGCCCCCTCCTACGGGTGGACGAGCTGATCGCCCCCTCCTACGGGTGGACGAGCTCATCGCCCCCTCCTACGGGTGGACGAGCTCATCGCCCCCTCCTACGGGTGGACGAGCTCATCGCCCCCTCCTACGGGTGGACGAGCTGATCGCCCCCTCCTACGGGTGGACGAGCTCATCACCCCCTCCTACGGGTGAACGAGCTCATCGCCCTCTCCTACGGGTGAACGAGCTCATCGCCCTCTCCTACGGGTGAACGAGCTCATCGCCCTCTCCTACGGGTGGACGAGCCGATCGCCCTCTCCTACAGGTGGACGAGCTGATCGCCCTCTCCTACAGGTGGACGAGCCGATCGCCCTCTCCTACAGGTGGACGAGCCGATCGCCCTCTCCTACGGGTGAACGAGCTCATCGCCCTCTCCTACGGGTGGACGAGCTGATCGCCCTCTCCTACAGGTGGACGAGCTCATCGCCCTCTCCTACGGGTGGACGAGCTCATCGGCGCCTTCTACAGGTGCACCGATAGGAGCAGCGAGCTGCAGCGTCGCCCCCTATGGGTGAGCGAGCTGCAGCGTCGCCCCCTATGGGTGAGCGAGCTGCAGCGTCGCCCCCTATGGGCGTCTCTTCATGAACAAGTGATTAAAACGTAAAGATTTTTTTTTTTTCCTCAATCTGAGGATTTAATCTCCACAAACAGCCCGGCTGTGTCGGGACCGACGTACCTCTGAGGTACAAAAAAAAAAAAAAAGGCTTGAAATGAAGAAAAAAGGAAACGGTTTGGACGGGGTTCTGAGCGAGGAGAAGCTCCTCGCTCACACACACACTCACACACACACACACACACACACGATCAGTCCTGGTGTGTGTGCTGATGTAAACACTTCCATAGAAAACAGTCAGGCACAGAATCACTGCTTCCTGCTCTGCGGGTGTGTGTCCGTGGGTCGGTCTGCGGGTCTGTCCGTGGGTCGGTCTGCGGGTGTGTGTCCGCGGGTCTGTCTGCAGGTAGGTGTGGTCATCCACAGCGTCTCATCGGTGACGCTCATCGATCCGGCGTCTCATCGGTGACGCTCATCGATCCGGCGTCTCATCGGTGACGCTCATCGATCCGGCGTCTCATCGGTGACGCTCATCGATCCGGCGTCTCATCGGTGACGCTCATCGATCCGGCGTCTAATCCGAAGACGAAAAAACCAAACGAGCTGCAGATGAAACGAATTAATTTACTGATTTAAAAGAAGTTAGTGTTTAGTTTTAAAGGGTTTCAAAATAAAAGCTTTGGTTTCATCCACTTTGTTTGTTTGTTTTCCTCTACTTGTTTTTGAGTCTCAGGGTCCGTCTGTGGGTCTATCTGTCGGTCCACAAGTCCGTCCGTCCGTGTCCAGGTCCGTCCGTCCGTGTCCAGGTCCGTCCGTCCGTCCACAGGTCCGTCCGTCCACAGGTCCGTCCGTCTCCAGGTCCGTCCGTCCGTCTCCAGGTCCGTCCGTCTCCAGGTCCGTCCGTCCGTCTCCAGGTCCGTCCGTCCGTCCGTCTCTAGAGCAGTGTCAGCGAGCCAGAGGAAGCTGCTTTTTAAGGCCGGCAGAACCAGAGAAGTTCTAACATTCCAGGATGCTGTTTACTGCTGCCTGTAAAGCAGAGTCCGGGTCGGGGTGGGGGGGCGAGGAGGGGGAGAGAGAGGAGGTGAGCTGGTGGGGGGGCGAGGGGGCGTGGGAGGCTTTCAGAGGTCTCTTCATGTCCAGAACTGTCTCTGGATCAGATTGTGTCCGATATGCTGGTTCTGCAGGAGAGTCCGGCTCTGAATGCTCCCAGTTACAGCTGACTGGAGACGGGGACGGGGACTGGGGGGGATCCTGGAACGCTCTGCATTTCATCCCGCAGCAGAAATCCTCCAAAAAGTTCTCTGCGGATCATAAAGAAGGACAGTCAGGACACCTCAGGCGGGTTTTTTTCAGGCTGGTTCTGCTTATTCACCTGGATCCACCAGAACCATCCGCTTGTCCTGGGTCAGGGTCCCCCGCTCCTCCTGGTTGAAGGTCCTGTCGATCATCACGATCTCAGAGGATGGACTGGAACGCTGCAGAGAGACAGGAACCAGTTAAAAACATCTGGGTTAAACTGGCCGAAATAAAGAACCCAGTTTAAACAGTAAAAACCAGGATCAGCAGCACCAGGCAGTGAACCACCTCAACTTGATACTTAGGGTGTACACACACCAGGCAGTCTGATCTGAGCCTGAGTGTGTTTAACGACCTAACGTGGTTCGTTGGACTAGAGCAGGTATGGGTAAACTACGGCCTGCGGGCCACATTCAACATTTTAATCCGGCCCAAAAAAAAATAATAAATAAACCTTGTTAATGTTTTATTCCTCCTGCAATTCTGATGTTTCCTCACTAGATGGCGCCAAAGATACAACAACACTGCTCCCATTACAATGTGTGTGTCACCGTGATGCGCACACTGTTAAACAGTGTGTACAGATATGGAAAGCCATCGGGGCCAATACACACACGTAAACAAGCGTGTTAGATGTTAAAACAAACAAAATGTTACATCAAGCGCTTAGATTTCAAACATAGCACTGCTGGATTTTAAATTTAACGTTCTTGATGTAACATTTAACGCTTGTTTAAAATCTAGCATCATTCTATCGGTCTAATCTAGAGGTTACCAAAGCATGCCATCCATCTGATCCTGTTCCAGACCTCTGGTCAAATGTTAGAACTCGATGTGGCCCGTGAAACAAAAAAGTTTGCCCTCCCTTGGACTAGAGTGTTCTGAATCGGGCACAGTTCGTTTAGCTGTCCCTGGCCCGTTTGAGAGAGATGCCCCCTGACATGGTTCAGTTGGATTCAGGACCAAGTTCCTCAGAAACACACGGCTAACTGCTCTGTGTGTCTGTCCGTCCATTGGTGCAGAGGTGTCAAGTAGCGAAGTAGAACTACTTTGTTACCTTACTCAAGAAGAAAATCTTGTTATCTTTACTTTAACGAAGTAATTATTTTTTTGTCTACTTTTTACTTTTACTCACTACTTTTTTATGCAATTATCTGTACTTTTACGTCGTTAATTTTATAAAAAGTAGTCGCTACTTTCTCCATTTTGTCACCGTTAAGAAGCCGCGACTGTTTGTTGGAGTTTTTTTTTATGAACCCTGAATGCATCAAACTAAGGAACAGATGAATGATTGGCTGAAAGGTCCAGTCAATCATTACTTTGGGGCGAGTAGCCCCGCCCACAAACTTTTAAAGAGCAAAAACGTTAGTCTGCGTGTTTAAGACTTGCTGCGGGCTCGGAAATCAAAGTGTTTCTGATGCTGAAACACTGAACTTTGATAGAATTATAAGTTTTTTAAAAAAACAACAACAAAGAAATGTTTTATTATTATTATTATTTTCAGTCTGTGGTTATTGTAAACGTCTTTGCTGAAAATGTTGTAGATGGTATTTTTATAAAAATAACTTTGATTTGTGACGCACTATTTTATCTTTAGAAACAAAGCTAATTGAACTGATTAATCCATAAATAATAGTGGATGAAGTATTTGTGCTTAAAAGCATCCAAAATGTTATTGATTAGTTTATAAAGACTGACTGAGGAGATTAAAACTACACATCGCTTAGATTTTGTATCATGTAGATGTTTGGGTTAATATTAAAAAAAACCTTATATGTATGTACACATATATATGTAGATATGTATATATATAAATTTATATATACCGTCTCCTAAGTCCCGCCCCTACTGGTTTCTTAAAATCTTATTTCCCTGGTTATTTTTTCATTTTTACAGTTTTTAAAATTTTAGAAAAAGAATCCAAGGATTTTGCCTCCTGTGTGTTTCCTTCACTCCCACTGCCTTACGAGTGCATGTAAAGGGTGTTATTTTGTCAATGGGCGTGGTTTTACTGGGTGTACGATATTTTTTGTAAAATACGATAATTTTACGTCATTAGTACGATAATCCAGCACCTCCCACCTGGCAACGCTGGTTCCAGGTATCACGCAGGCTTTATGTGGCACTCCCAACCTTATCAACTTGATAAAGACTATTCATTATTGCCTCAAAGAACTTTGAGAACTAGCTGCCTTCAAGGCTTGAAAAACCCTTTTGGTAATTTTATTTATTTATTTATTTTTTAACATTGAGTGTGTTTGTGTCTGCTGAAGTTGGTTAAATTAGGTGATGCAGAGTGAAGCTTGGTAGCTGAAGGGACGTTACATAATGCCCTGCTTATGTTAATACATTTGATTGTGTTCATTAATCAATTTCCAATAAAGATTATTAAGAAATAAATGTTTCTGATTCATAAAGTTTCACCAAAACACTTTGATTTATTATCATATTTTCTGCTCCTTAAAGCATGTGATAATAGTTAAAAAAATATGTTCATACGCTTTTGTTAACAATATTCCTTTTTTTCTGAAAATTACTTTTACTTTTTTTACTTGAAGTAGTTTTAAAATAGGTTACTTTTTACTTTTACTTAAGTAGAAAACTTGAGTTGATACTTCTACTTTTACTAAAGTAGTTTTTTAACTCGGTATTTATACTTCTACTTGAGTAGAAAATGTTGGTACTTTTGACACCTCTACATTGGTGCTCCCCAGTGAACTCCCCCGGCTCCCTCTGCCACACCTCCAGTACCCATCTGGGTCATATGCCCTCCAGATGTACCTGGCTGAGTCTGGCACTGATGGGTGTGTGGACAGGTGGAGGCACGAGGGGACCCCAATGCCCAGAGGAACGGTATAGGAAGTCACCATCCATCAGACCTTCACTCTCTTCTGTCTCCGTATCACACCGTCTCTTCTTCACGCTGCAGCACACACGTCCTTCAGGATTAATAAATAAATAAATTTCTAAAATTTGGTTTCATTTCCAAGGAGAGTTGGGCTCCATCGAGGCTGCCCTGTGCCACTCATTCTGTTCATTATTTATGGGCAACACCCGAGGGGATGAGGGGTCCGGTTCATCAGGATCCAGATGATGTTGTTCTGTCGGCCTCATCAAACCGTAATCTCCAAATCTCACCGGGCCGATTTACTGCCGAGTGTGAAGAGGTTGGCATGGGAACCAGAGACCATGATCCTCACCCGGGAAGGGTGGAATGCCCCCTGCAGGTACGGGACAGGGTCCTGCCTGTCCCGTACCTGCAGGGGTACGGGACGGGTACGGGACAGAGTTTAAGTATCTCTGTTCACAGTGGAGGAAGGATAGAGCGGGAGATCGACAAACGGATCGGGGCAACGTCCTGATTATTGTCCGACCAACACACAGGGCACAGTTAGAGTGGGGCATTGATCCGTTATCGTGAAGAAGGAGCAGAGCCGAAAAACAAAAGTCTGGATTTACCAGTCAATCTACGTTCCTACCCTCACCATGGTAACCAGGATCTACGTTCCTACCCTCACCATGGTAACCAGGATCTACGTTCCTACCCTCTCCATGGTAACCAGGATCTACATTCCTACCCTCACCATGGTAACCAGGAAATACGTTCCTACCCTCACCATGGTAACCAGGATCTACATTCCTACCCTCACCATGGTAACCAGGATCTACATTCCTACCCTCACCATGGTAACCAGGAAATACGTTCCTACCCTCACCATGGTAACCAGGATCTACATTCCTACCGTCACCATGGTAACCAGGAAATACGTTCCTACCCTCACCATGGTAACCAGGATCTACGTTCCTACCCTCACCATGGTAACCAGGATCTACATTCCTACCCTCACCATGGTAACCAGGAAATACGTTCCTACCCTCACCATGGTAACCAGGATCTACATTCCTACCCTCACCATGGTAACCAGGAAATACGTTCCTACCCTCATCATGGTAACCAGGATCTACATTCCTACCCTCACCATGGTAACCAGGATCTATGTTGCTACCCTCACCATGGTAACCAGGATCTACATTCCTACCCTCACCATGGTAACCAGGAAATACGTTCCTACCCTCATCATGGTAACCAGGATCTACGTTCCTACCCTCACCATGGTAACCAGGAAATACGTTCCTACCCTCCTCATGGTAACCAGGATCTACGTTCCTACCCTCACCATGGTAACCAGCTGTGGTTGTTGACGGAAAAAATGCAATCGTGGATACAAGCGGGCAAAATGAGCTTCCTCCGCATGGTGGCTGGGCTCTCACTCAGAGATCGGGTGAGGAGCTCTGTCATCCGGGAGGAGCTCGGTGTTGAGCCGCTCCTCCTCCAGGTCAAGAGGAGCCAGATGGGGTGGCTCAGGCATCTGGTCAGGATGCCCTTCGAGCATCTCGCTGGTGAGGTGTTTCGGGCTGTCCCACCAGGAGATCAACCAGGATCTACATTCCTACCCTCACCATGGTAACCAGTGTGGGTCGTGACCGAAAGAACAAGATCACTGATACACTGAAATGACCTTCCTCTGCAGGGTGGGCAGGGTCTCACACAGAGATAGAGGGAGGAGCTTGGAGTAGAGCCTTTGCTCCTCTGTGTCGGGGTGGTTCGGGCATCTGGTTAAAATGGCTCCCTCACTGGTGAGGTGTTCAGTGCTTCCAGGAGGAGACCCACAGGCAGACCCCGGACCTGCTGGAGAGACTATGTCTCACAGCTGGACAGGGAACACCTCAGGATCCTCCTGGGTGAGCTGGAGGGTGAGAAAAGCCCAGGTTTTCCATCCGAGGATGTTGCCCCCGGCGACCCGGCCCCGGATGAACGGAAAACAACGGAATGGAACTATTTCTGACAAACACAGCTAAACTTTACCATGAAACCATCTGATCAAACTGTAAACGTTGGGTCTGAACTGACCTCAGCTTCCACCATCAGCAGACGTCTGTATTTGTTCACCATGGCCTCCGTCCTCTTCAGCACCTGAGACGCCACGGCCTGGAACTCCTCGTCCACTGAAACAACGTGCCAAGCTGACTTCACACTGCCAACAGGATGCCCTTTAAAATGAACAGCTTGGTACCTTCAGTGAAGTCGTTGCGGCACGGCGGCGCTCCCTGGACCACGTGGTAAGGGAGGAGTCTCAGCAGCGCGTCATCCACCGAGCTGAACCTGCGCCGGTCTGGAACCTGCACTGCGATGTGATCCTTCCTCAGATGATGTAAAATCCTTCAAAAAACAGCAGAAAGGAAGATAAATTCCTCCTGGAAGCAAAAATAAAATCTTAATAAAACTCACGTTTCTGCTTTAGTGAAGGGGGGGCCGGTGGACCTGGTGACCTGTGAGGGGGGGGACGAGAGGCGTCACGCTGCGGCTCCACATCAGGTTAAAACATTTGATCTTACCTCAGACTTTAACGGTGAATCTAAAAAAAATAAATAAATAAATAAAAGTTAAAAAGTTGTTAAAATAAAGAGAAATGTTGTTAAAAGTCTGGTTACCGTGGAGACCCGCCATCTTGGCTCCAGAAGGATTCTGTGAAATAAAAGAGGTCGTTAGAGAGGAGGAGCATGTGAGAAGGGGGCGTGGCCATACCTGTGGAGACTGAGTCACCAGGAGGCGCTGCACCGCGCATGCAGGAGCCCCACCCTGACCCCCCAGAGAGGCTGGGCCAATCAGAGTTAGCCGTCCAGGAGTAGATGACGTCTGCGTAGGAGCCCCCCCAGCCTGGTTGGGGAGCCCCCCCACTATCTGCACCGTGCTCTGGTTAGGGAGCAGAGTGTTGGAGGCGGGGTCCGCAGGGCCGTTCTGGATTCCTAGACTTCCCGGGACGAGGAAGTGTCCGGAAGGTGTGGGGTCCACGCTGGTGGTGGGCGGGGCCTGGAGGCTGAAGATGGCCTGCCCTCCGGCCTGTGGGGGTTTGGGTTGGATCGGTCTGATGAGGGTCTGCGGTCCTCTCTGAATGATGATGTTTTGAAGAGGAATGTTTTTAAAAGGTACGCCCGCCTGGTTGTGGGCGGGGCCAAACGCCTGTCCCCCCGTCGTGGTGGCAGGGGGGGCGACAGACACCCCCGGCCGCAACACAATCTGTGGAGTTCTTTCCAAACCACTAAGAGTCATGACGCCGGTGGGGGCTCCAAATGAGCCAAGCACCTGGATGTGGGGCCCCGAACCGTTCGCCAGCGCTGTAGTCACCACCCCTGCTCCGTAGCCGCCCGAGACCGCATGGGAGGAGAAAGGGGCTTGCACCAGCGTGGGGGTGGGCTGGGAGTCCAGCAGGGCCTCTTCGGCCAGCGTCTGCTCTGTAATGTCCGCCTCCAAAAGAGACTTCTGTAAGATGTCAAAGGGCTGGTCCTGCTCCCCCAGCTCCACCTCCTCAGAAGAACTCCCTGCTCCCAACTCGTCCTCGATGAAGGACAGGCTGCCTGAGAGCTGAAGCCCCTCCCCGGCCGTGTCCTCGCCGTAGTCCACCGCTGAGGATCCATCTTTGAGCCCAGCGTTGGTCTGAGGAAACACCAGGGTACAGTTAGAGTGGGGTCTTCTGGAGCCTGACTAACACACAGGGTACAGTTAGAGTGGGGTCTTCTGGAGCCTGACTAACACACAGGGTACAGTTAGAGTGGGGTCTTCTGGAGCCTGACCAACACACAGGGTACAGTTAGATTGGGGTCTTCTGGAGCCTGACCAACACACAGGGTACAGTTAGAGTGGGGTCTTCTGGAGCCTGACTAACACTCAGGGCACAGTTAGAGTGAGGTCTTCTGGAACCTGACTAACACACAGGGTACAGTTAGAGTGGGGTCTTCTGGAGCCTGACTAACACTCAGGGCACAGTTAGAGTGAGGTCTTCTGGAACCTGACTAACACACAGGGTACAGTTAGAGTGGGGTCTTCTGGAGCCTGACTAACACACAGGGTACAGTTAGAGTGGGGTCTTCTGGAGCCTGACCAACACACAGGGTACAGTTAGAGTGGGGTCTTCTGGAACCTGACCAACACACAGGGTACAGTTAGAGTGGGGTCTTCTGGAGCCTGACTAACACACAGGGTACAGTTAGAGTGGGGTCTTCTGGAACCTGACTAACACACAGGGTACAGTTAGAGTGGGGTCTTCTGGAACCTGACTAACACACAGGGTACAGTTAGATTGGGGTCTTCTGGAGCCTGACTAACACACAGGGTACAGTTAGAGTGGGGTCTTCTGGAGCCTGACTAACACACAGGGTACAGTTAGAGTGGGGTCTTCTGAAGCCTGACTAACACACAGGGCACAGTTAGAGTGGGGTCTTCTGGAGCCTGACTAAGACACAGGGTACAGTTAGAGTGGGGTCGTCTGGAGCCTGACTAACACACAGGGCACAGTTAGAGTGGGGTCTTCTGGAGCCTGACTAACACACAGGGCACAGTTAGATTGGGGTCTCCTGGAGCCTGACTAACACACAGGGCACAGTTAGATTGGGGTCTTCTGGAGCCTGACTAACACACAGGGCCAATATCGTTGATATCAATATTTAATTTTTTTAAATGACTATTTTTGCATCAAGGGTTTGGGTCATATATATAGTATGTATATGTATAAACACAGGTTGGTAGGTAGATCCATAGAAGTGACCAGTTACAAACAAATGTTAACTAATGTTAAAGATAATTATGATGTACTTTCACCATTAGTATCTACCTAGGTGTTCTCTGGAAAATTGGAGCGTCTCTGTTAATGGGCGCTGCTTCTGGGAAACAGAAGGGGTCAGTGTTTCTGAAGTTTTTCTTTGGGGTGATTCTTTAATTTGTAGTGTTACCCCTATATTTAACAGCCTTTCTGCACCTGGTGCAGGTAGCCTCTAAGTACAGCCACACGATAGTAGAAAAAGTTTTAAAAAAGTCTTCTGGACAGTTTAATTCCACACAATACTTCTCTTTTTTCCATGTCTTAGTCAGGTTGCCTTTTTGAAAAAAAAAAAAAAGACGGAAGCAAAGTGCGGGGGGTAAAACTTCAACCAAAGTATCGATATTGTAGTTGGAGTATTGATCAATATCAATACTAGCGTTGGTATCGATATTATCGATATTAGGATCGATCCGCCCACCCCTACTGCCCAGGCTCCAGAAGGCCCTGCCCACCCTGCAGAGGAAGCTCATCGTAGCTCCTCCTTCTGGTAACTCATCGTGTGAAACCCGTAGAGCTCTGTAAACGGCTCACCGTGTGATTGGGGAAGAAAGGCCCGTCTGATCCGTACGCTGCGTTTGCCACGTCTTCCTCTTCAATCTGTAGAAAGTAAAACGTGTCAGGTTGTGTTTCAGCTGCGTGTATGAAATGTTGCTCTCACTCACAGACTTGCTGTTCCTTCCATGAAGGTAGTCGTTCAGCGCATCCACGTCTCTGGAAACATCTAAGAATCACACACTGCTCCAAACAGTTTCATCAATGTTTTACATTCCAGGTTTAAAAGTTAAAACCACCCTCTTGTGATTTAAAGTGAAAATAACATGT
>CACRXE010000075.1:65000-87500 GCA_902685375.1 Neostethus bicornis
TGAGTTTGTCCGGTCTCGGGAGGTTCTCAATATCACTCCATTTGTGATTCTGAGCAAGAGTGGCCTTCTGACGGGCAACATCTTCAAGGTCCTCTGTCAAGCGTTTGAATTTGGACACCCAAATGTCTTTGTCAGCCATGTCAGCCAGCTCCAGCTCCAGCTCCAGAGCAGGTTGACTTACACCTGCAAATGCAGTCACGTTTAGCAGGGATGGATCAATGGTCAGGGGAATGACGGGGAAGGACAATGTGGTTTTTTCCTCTCTGAACTCACGGAATCGTTTACCAAACGACGCTTGCATTGTGGTGATTGCAGACTGCAAATACTCTGAATTGATCACTCCGTGAGCTTGTTTGAACTCCCTTAAAGAGGGGAAGTGAGACAATGTGCCTCTCTGTAAATCTCTGGCTAAAACTGTCAGTTTGCAGCATGTGCAGCGCTGTGCCTCCTCTCCCCTGAAGCGTTGTGTTCAGCGTGTTTAGTTTCGCTGTCATGTCCACCATGAAGTGGAGTTTTTCCAGCCACTCTGGCTGTTCCAGCTCAGCCCTTTGCTGCTCATGAAAGTTTTCACCTCTCAAATTAAATACAAAAAATTTTTTTTAGTAATTTATTTTTCCAAGCCAATCAGAGCCGCATTACAAGGATGAAAGAGCCGCATGAGGCTCCGGAGCCGCGGGTTGCCGACCGCTGAGCTAATTGAATCTGTTTCTATCTGGCCTGTTGATGAGCTTGTTCAAACAGGAATGCTTTAAGCCTCCCTTTAAATGTAGGAACACTGTCTGCCTCTCTCACTTGAGCTGGGAGCTTATTCCATAAAACTGGAGCTTGGTAGCTAAAGGCTCTACCTCCAACTGTATTTTTTGAAATCCTAGGAACCACCAACAGACCTGCATTTTGTGAGCAAAGTGTTCTGCTTGGTTGATAAGGTACTATAAGTTCACTAATGTAGGATGGAGCCATGCCATTTAGGGCCTTGTAGGTTAGTAAGATGATTTTAAACTTGATCCTAAACTCAATAGGAAGCCAATGGAGAGACGCTAGCACGGGAGTAATATGATCTCTTCTATGAGTTCCTGCTAATAGTCTTGCTGCTGCATTTTGAACCAGCTGAAGACTTTTTAGGGAAGACTTAGGGCATGCTACGAGCAAAGCGTTACAATAATCCAATCTCGATGTAACAAATGCATGGATGAGTTTTTCAGCATCACTTTTACATAAGATATTTCGGATTCTAGAAATGTTGCAAAGGTGAAAGAATGCAGTTTTACAAGTCTGTGCTATGTGAGCTTTAAAGGATAAATCTGGATCAAATAAAACTCCTAGGTTTCTAACGGTGAGGCCAGAGGCCACAGTTACTTTGTCAAAGAAGACTGCTTGGTCAGTAAAAACATCTCTCAGATTTTTAGGACCTACTATAATAACTTCAGTCTTATCTGAGTTTAAAAGGAGATAATTGATTGTCATCCAAGTCTTTATGTCCCTGATACAGGTATTAAGTTTTTCTATATGGTCACTCTGGTCAGGTTTGACTGATAAGTACAATTGTGTATCATCTGCGTAACAGTGAAAATTAATACTGTGTTTTCTGATTCCCAGAGGCAGCATGTAGAGCATGAACAGAATAGGTCCAAGAACTGAGCCCTGAGGGACACCAAAACTAACTTTGGTAGAAGTAGAGGACTGATCATTTACATGAACAAACTGGTATCTATCAGATAAATAAGATTTAAACCATTGAAGAGCTGCTCCTCTGATCCCTAAGTCATATTCTAATCTTTGAAGTAAAATGCTGTGGTCAATTGTGTCAAAGGCTGCACTAAGGTCCAAGAGAACTACGATTGAAATTAGTCCTTTTTCTTTGGCTAATAAAAGGTCGTTTTTCACTCTAACTAGCACAGTTTCTGTGCTGTGGTGTGATCTAAACCCTGATTGAAATTCTTCAAAAAGACTATTTTCCTGCAGGTGACGATTCAGCTGCTTAACTACAACTCTTTCTAGAATTTTAGACATAAAAGGTAAATTTGATATTGGTCTATAGTTGGCCAGAATGCTGGGATCTAAATTGGTCTTTTTTAGAAGCGGTTTAATAACTGCATGCTTAAATAACTGTGGAACACATCCTGTTTCTAGGGAGGAATTTATTATAGTTAAAATAGGTTTGTTAATTACAGGTAGTGTTTCTTTGAAAAGCTTGGTTGGAATTGGATCTAAAAGACTGGTTGATGTTTTGGAGCATGTAATAACATCTGTTAGCTCAGTTTGGTCTACAGCAGTGAAACAATCTAATGTTACAGAAGTTTTTAGAGAAGCTTTCATTTCTGCAGCTTCAGCCTGCTCTGGACTAATTGTAGGAATAAGTTCATTCAGTTTATGCCTTATATTTGAGATTTTATCATTAAAAAATGTAAGAAAATCCTCACAGCTTAGAGTAACTGGGATAGAAGGCTCTATTGTGTTGTGACTGCTGGTCAGCCTAGCTATAGTGCTAAAAAGAAATCTAGGATTATTTTCATTCTCCGCTATTAAAGTTGAATAGTACTGGTTTCTAGCTTTACGCAAAGATTTAGCTGTAGTTACCTGTAGTTACCTGTAGTTAGTACCTGTAGTTACCTGTAGTTACCTGTAGTTACCTGTAGTTACCTGTAGTTACCTGTAGTTGCGGTTGATTGCTTTTTTCCGTCATCTTCCGCTTGTTCCGGAGTCAGGTTGCGGGGGCAACAGCCTCAAACGTGCAGCCCAGGCCTCTCTCTCCCCGGCTGCATCCTCTAGCTCACCTGGAAGGATCCCAAGTCGTTCCCTGTCCAGCTGTGAGACATAGTCTCTCCAGCAGGTCCGGGGTCTGCCCCTTGGTCTCCTCCCGGGTGGGACGTGCCCGTAACACCTCACCTGCGAGGCGCACGGGGCAGCCAGGGTCCTGATGAGGGTGCGGAAATACGAGCACATCACCCCCATCCTTCACAGCCTTCACTGGCTTCCCGTTCACCTCCGTATTGAATGTAAGGTCCTCCTTCACACCCATCACTGTCTGCACGGTGAGGCCCCGACTTACCTCTCAGAACTACTCACACTCAATACCTCAACCAGGACCCGGTCAGGCCAACAGCATCGTCTGAACCCACCCAGGACACGGCTAAAAACAATGGGCGACAGGGCCTTCAAGGCTGCTGCTCCCCGCCTGTGGAATGCCCTCCCAGACTACCTCAGGACCCCACAGACGGAGGATGCCTTTAAAAAATGACTAAAAACCCACCTTTTTAAAAAAGCTTATCATTTTTAAATTTTGTTTGCATTGTATGTTTGTTTTTATTGTGCTGTAGTGTTTTAATTGTTTTAAGTTTTAATGTTTTAATCCATGTAGCACTCTGAGGCTTGATTTCTGGTGTAGAGTGCATTATAAATAAAATGCATTATTATTATTATTATCCTGACCAGATGCTCGAACCACCCCATCTGGCTCCTCTCGACCTGGAGGAGGAATGGCTCGACACCGAGCTCCTCCCAGATGGCAGAGCTCCTCACCCGATTTCTGAGTGAGAGCCCAGCCACCCTGCAGAGGAAGCTCATTTCGGCCGCTTGTACCCGCAATCTCATTCTTTCGGTCACCACCCACAGCTGGTTACCATGGTGAGGGTAGGAACGTGGATCCTGGTTACCATGGTGAGGGTAGGAACGTAGATCCTGGTTACCATGGTGAGGGTAGGAAAGTAGATCCTGGTTACCATGGTGAGGGTAGGAACGTAGACCGACCTGTAAATCCAGCGCTTTTCTTTTCGTCTCAGCTCTCTCTTTACCACGACGGACCGATGCAGCGTCCTAGTTATTGCTGACGCCGTACCGATCTGCCTGTCGACCTCCCGCTCCATCCTTCGGTTGACTGATGTTTACAAATACAGAAATAAAAAAATCTAGTTGTGTTTAACATATAAAATAATTCCAGTCATTAATAAAAACCATCTGTTTGAACTCCGTGTTATTGTGTGGGAGTGGGTTCCAGAGGAATTAGAGCCTCTGATTGGAGGAGCTGTCTGATTGGAGGAGCTGTCTGATTAGAGGAGCTGTCTGATTGGAGGAGCAGTGCCGACATGAATTATTTTAAAAAACATTTAATCAGATGATCAGAAGCTGGAGGTTTGTGATTGGTCAGTTTATGATCGGACTGAACGTAAGAAAAGTTTGTTTTCCTGCTTCTTTGTTTGTTTTATTTATGAAATTTAAAGTACGGTAAATAATATTTTTCCAGTGGGTTTTTTTAATCATGTGATGAAAGAAATTATTCACAAATTATCATTATTTATTTATTTTTATTATAATTATTATTTATTCATGTCTTTATTATTTTTCACCAAAACAAACAAAAACATCAGATAAAATATTTTAAATTAATCTCTTTTGGTGTAAATTTGACTTTCTTTACATTTTAAAGTGAATATGAAAGTAAACAGTTTTATTAGAATGTTTTTGTAACTCCTCCGTCTGAGCAGCAGGAGGCGCTGTTCCTTTCCTCACACTACAGAAGAGGAGCGCTGCTTCCGCCTTACTTCCGGTACAACCATGGAGACCGCTGTGAGAGTAAAGCATGAAACCGGTTCTAACGGAGACAGCGGAGCGGCGAGCATCCCGGAGCGGCTGCAGAGGAGGAACCAGGTCCGGTTAGAGGAGGCAGAGCGGCGGAGGGAGGCTCTGCTGGAGCAGAACGCGGTCCAGGAGGACTTCCTGTCTGTGTTCAGCAGGGAGCGGCTCGCTGTGGAGGAGCTGCTGACCGGAAGGGAGCTGGAAGAAGCTGCTGCAAAGCTCCTCAAGCTGCAGAGCTTTCTGACTGACAGCCTGGCCTCACTCAGCCAGTATGAGCTGGCACATGCGCAGCACGCTCTGACCAAGCTGCACGCAAACCTCAACCAAGCAAGACAGGAAGGAGTTCCTAAGAAGAAGTTTGCCTTCCGGGTTCGAACTAAGGGGTCTGGCCCCGCCCCCTCACCAGACGTACAGGTGGATACAGGCCACGCCCCCTCACCAGATGTACAGGTGGATACAGGCCACGCCCCCTCACCAGATGTACAGGTGGATACAGGCCACGCCCCCTCACCAGATGTACAGGTGGATACAGGCCACGCCCCCTCTCTTGACCCTAAGCCCTTACCTGCCACCCAAGGGGTCACAGAGCAGTGCGGGTTCTTCCAGGTAGAGGACCAGACCCTGACCCTGTCTGGAGTACAGATCCAGAGCAGAGACGTGACCCTGATCCAGCTGAGGCGGTGTAAGGTGCGCCTGCAGGGGGCGCCGAGCACGCTGCACCTGCAGCAGATAGAGGACTGTGAGATCCTGTGTGGTCCGGTCTCCACCTCCGTGTTTGTGTGTGACTGCCAGCGCAGCCTGCTGGCGGCACCGTGTCAGCAGCTCAGAATGCACCGAAGCAGCGACACGCAGGTCTACCTGCACGTCACCAGCCGGCCAATCATAGAGGACTGCCACGACGTCACTTTCGCACCGTTCTCCTGGTCCTATCCGAACCTGGAGCAGGACTTCAATGCAGCGGGACTGGACCGAGACAGCAACAACTGGGACCAGGTTCAGGACTTTAACTGGCTTTCAGCAGGAAGTCCGTCTCCAAACTGGAACCTGGTCCCGGAGGAGGACAGGAGGACCAGCTGGGATCTGTAGAGGCCCGTACCAACGAGAGGAGGACAGGAGGACCAGCTGGGTTCCATAGAGGCCCGTACCAACGAGAGGCGGGTCCAACAGGACTGGATCTAACCCGACCCGTTCCAACAAGACCAGATCTTCTGTTTAAAATAAAACCAACATAAAGCATCTTCTGGTTTCCTTGTTTTCTGTCTGTGAGGGTGGGCACAGGTTGATGATGTCATCAATGTGTGACTCAAAATAATTAATGCCAGCATCACCTTGTGACTGGGACGGCACGGTGGCACAGTGGGTACCACAGTGGGTGGCACAGTGGCCTCACAGCAAGAAGGTCGTGGGTTTGAGTCCCAGGTGTGGACGAGACTTGGAACACTGTCCTTTCTGTGTGGAGTTTGCATGTTCTCCCCGTGTCTGCGTGGGTTTCCTCCCACCCTCCAAAAACATGCATGCTAGGCAGGTTAATTAGTGTAGGGGTAACCAGTCGGCTAATTACCATGTAATTAGCTGACTGGTCTTTTAAAATCTATTTTAACCATTTTTCTAACAAACATTTTTTTTATATATAAATTCCTGAATAAATAATTTTTTTTACCCACCATCTGTTTTTTTATAACTTGATGCCAGACTCAATAAAACGTGTGTGTGTGTCAGAGTTTGACCACCCCTGTTACATATGTGTGGGTTTTCTCTGGTTTCCTCCAAAAACATACATATTAGGTTGATTGGCTGCTATGAAATTACCCCTAGGGACGTGTGTGTGTGACCACGTACAAACTGGTGAACTGTACGGGGTATATAATAATAAATTTTATTTCTAAGACACCATCTTTAACTGGGTTCGAGGGGAGGGCTGTTGGAGCCTATCCCAGATGATTTTAGGTGAGAGGGAGGGTACACCCTGAACAGGTCACCAATCTGTTGCAGGGCCACACACACACACACACTTATCCCTAGGGGTAGTTTCCGAGGCGCCAATCAACCTAAGATGTGTTTTTGGAGGAAACCAGAGAAAACCCACACATACACAGGTAGAACATGCAAACTACACACAGAAAGAGCAGTATTTTAAGCCTCACCCTCACTCCAGGACTCAAACCCCTGATCTTCTTGCTGTGAGGCCTCCGTGCTGCCCAGGTCACTAAGAGTGCTTCATTAATAACTTCTTTAAAACCTGGATTTATTTTTAGGAACAATAAAATAAAAATTAACCCGATAAAGAAGGAGAGAAGTTTAGAGCAGGTTGTTTCTACCTGGAGTCTCGGTTACCGGTAGTTACCTCTAGTTACCTGTAGTTACACTAATAACTTCTTTAAAACACTTCACAACTCAAAATGCTACAAATAAAAAACAATAAAAGTACAAAACACTTAAAAACTTTGCTAGAAATCCTTTTGAAATAAAAATGTCTTTTTTTTTAAAAACCTCAACGCTCTGTGGAGCCCTCAAGCTCTCGGGAAGATCATTCCAGAGCCGTGGAGCAGCTGCCTGGAAGGCCCTGTCCCCCATAGTGGAGAGTTTGGTCCTTGGTTGGTGCAGGCAGTAGGAGGAGGAGGAGGAGCGCAGGTCTCGGACAGTGGTGTGGGGGTTAGGATGAGGAGTGCAGGTCTCGGACAGTGGTGTGGAGGGTTAGGAGTTCCTGGAGATAAACAGGTGCAGTGCCGTGTATGCACTGATGGGTGAGGAGGCAGACCTTGTACTGAATTCTATATTTAACGGGTAGCAAGTGGAGGGATTTGAGGATGGGAGTGATATGGTCATATTTGCGCCTCCTTATCAGAATCCGGGCAGCACAGTTCTGGATGTGCTGGAGCTTTTGTAAGTCCCTGCATGGGATCAATACAAGGAGGGCATTGCAGTAATCCAGCCTGGAGGAAAGACATGGACGTAGCTTTGCTATATTTTTAAGATGGAGGAAGGAAACCTTGCAGAGATGGTGAATGTGGAAGTCAAAGGAGAGGTTGGAATCCATTTTGACGCCAAGGTGTTTTACAGAGGATGACAGAGGGAGGCTGTGTGACTGGGTTTGGTGAGGCGTGGCTTCTGTTTTGCTGCTATTGAGTTGGAGAAAGTTTTCAGACATCCATGTCTTAATCTCCTCCAGGCAGACCGAAAGCACAGATGGCAGAGCTGAAGGTAGAGCAGTGTTTATTTTCATATACAGTTGTGTGTCGTCTGCATAAGAGTGGAATGAAAGATTATGTTCATGAATAATTTGACCAAGGGGAAGTATGTAAATAGTGAACAGGGTTGGACCAAGGACAGACCCTTGTGGCACTCCACAGCTGACCATACGTGGAAGTTGAGGTGAGATTGGGCCTAAAAATCCAGCCCTATCCGACCCGAGGGTATTAAAACCTGGCCGGACTAGTTGACCGAAGCAAACCCCAAATGTCATATTTTACTTGTGAGGACTCGGGAGGAGGAGGGTTGTTTTTAAATAGAAACATTTTCAGAAACATTTTCAGCCTTTTTTATTTTTTATTATGCATTTTATAAACATATATTTATTTGAAAAAAAGTCAGCGAGACAGAAGTCCGACCCGACCCAAAGTAATGATGGACATTTTAGGCCCTCGGGTTCGGGTTTAAGATCTTACCTCTATGTGGAAGTGATTTGTTCTGCCTAGGACCTGCCGGAGAGGTACGACTGGAACCAGTCAAGGGTGGTCCCAGTAAGACCCACTACCGTGTGAAGCAGGATGTTATGGTTCACGGTGTCAAAAGCCGCTGACAAGCCCAGTAAGAGGAGAAGAGACGCTGAGCTTTGGTCAGCGGTCAGAAGCAGGTCGTTCATGACGCGGACCAGAGCAGTCTCTGTTCCGTGCACATCCTGCCATCTGAAAGCAGCCAGGATAGGCTCCTCTACCCTACGACCCCGTTAGGAATGAACAGTTCAGAAGACGAGAAGAAAAAAACACTGCTTTTTAACGAGGCTTTTTGATTTGATGTTTTTCTGTGTGTAGAAATGTAGTTTTTAATTGTTTTTTAATAAATAAATAAATAAATGAATTACTCTATTCATCCCTCACCATGCTGCACTCCTTACACCGCAGCAGGCTGCCCTTTGACGGCGCCTATGGTGGGAGAAGTGGGGGTTAGGTGTCTTCTCCAAGGACCCTAGACGGTGGTCTCAGTGGAAATCAAACCTGCGACCTTGCACTCCGCGGGCGAGCGCTTTGATGCTCTTTGGGATTATTTTTTTTTCTGAAAATGTAAAGTTATTATAAATAAAATGCATTATTTTTATTAAAACATACAAATCAGTAGAAAACAGAAGAAAACAGATTTTAATCCTAAAAACTGTTCTAATTAATTATCTTCAGTATTTTTATTCATCAGAATGTGGAGAAAGTATGAAACACTCGGGCCGTCCGTACATCTGTGCTTCTGTAACACATGTTAATGCAATATCTTTGAGACAAGTGATGAGATTTAATTAAACTGCACACAGTCAGTCAGTCAGTCAGTACCAGCTATAGATTAACTGGTTAGGAGCTCAGGATCATGCGATCAAAGGTCGAGGTAACAAAATGTAAAAGCTTCAATCACATGATCACAGAGACGTTAAACAGTGTGAGATGAAGAGAAACGACTCGGGGTCGACTTGTTCTTCTTACATCTTGATCTCAAAGCGTGTTAGTCATACTGCTGCACCATTAGCCAGGTGTACTTTTACCTGTCAGGTGTACTTTTACCTGTCGAGTGCATGATCTCCGGCAGCTCTGATCTGCTGCTGTGTTCTATGGCGGAGGCTGCCATCATGTGAACAGTTGAACCAATCAGGTTCTCCGGCTGAGGCTTACAATCAGGCTCATCTTGGGGGGATTTTTGTAAATTGGATCAGGCCGCTTACAGGGACTTAGCATGACGTACTGCAACTTTGAGATTAATCATGAGGCTTGGGGACAATCTTTACCTTTCTGAGAGACGGTGCAGGTAGCCTCACCTCTTTGTGCGAAAAGCTGAACGAATGGTGTTTTTTCAGCACGATGGGACAAGAAATAAGGTTCAAACGAATGAATTCTCCTTCTGTGATTGTCGGATGGATTCCATGCTGAGCTGACTTTCCTGTCCTGCCGTACCAGACATCAGGAAAAGCCCGTAAAGACAGGACAGCTTTTACCTGAGGAAAGGAATTGGGATATTTTGGTCTTCCTGGAGTTCGAGATCATTTCTTTCTCCTCTAAAACGAGCACAAACTGAGCCGAAACCATGGCTTTGATGGTGGTAAAGTTTGACCTGAAGAAGCGAGTGAAGCTCGCCCAGACGGTCTGGTTCATGTACTGGTTTGCTGTACTGGCTGGCATCCTGGTGTTCAGTTTAGGCTTGTTTTTCAAGATCGAGCTGCGAAAGCGTTCAGAACTTATGGACAATAATGAGAGCCACTTCCTGCCCAACCTGCTCATACTTATGGGTCTCATAGCATGCGCCATCAATGCCTTCGGAGGTAAGGTTTGCTATGACTCTCTGGATCCTGCAAAGTTTGCTAAATGGAAGCCGATGCTGAAGCCCTTCCTCGCTTTCTGTGTGATCTTTAACGGTCTGCTGTTGGTCACCGCACTGCTGTGCTTCATCATGAGGATCCCACTGCAGTTCACGCTGGCCGAGGGCCTCAGAAGCGGCATGAAGTTCTACAAGGACACTGACACACCTGGACGCTGCTACATGAAGAGGACACTGGACCTGATGCAGATGGAGTTCCGCTGCTGTGGCAACGACAACTACAGAGACTGGTTTGAGATCCAGTGGGTTAGCAACCGGTACCTGGACTTCAGCTCTAAGGAGGTCAAAGAGTAAGTGGAAAAGTTTGAATTGAATATGTGATGGTTAATGTTTGAAAGTGGGTCAAAGCAGGAGTCTTATTGACACCAGGCTGGTATGTGTCTGTAAGAGCAGTGGTGGAAGTGTTTCTGCTCATCTCAGCGTTAACTTCCTGTAAACAATAGTAAGGAGGACAGTTTTGAAGGCTGGAATATAATTAGTGTTTAATCTCTAGGATTATGTGTCCTTCAGGAATCAGTGTCCTGTTCAATCAGCAGAAGGTCTGGCAGCGGTCCAGGAGTGATACCACTCGCTCCACATCTTCCTACAGGTGTCAGCTTCACCTAAAGAACAGCTGACTATAAGGAACAGGCTCATTTTAACAGCTAGTAAACACAAGCTAGAACACAGGATCAGCAAACAAACATCATCTACCACTTATCTATCCTCGGGTTACAGTGGAAGCAGCCTCAGCAGGAAGCACGAGCTTCCCTCACCCCAGCCACATCCTCCAGCTCACCCCGGAGGATCCCAAGGTATTCCCTGTCCAACTGTGAGACATAGTCTCTGCAGCAGGTCTGGGGTCTGTCTCTGGATCTTCTCCTGGTGGGACGGAACACCTCACCAGAGAGGGAGGCATCTCAACCAGATGCCGAAACCACGCCATCTGGATCCTCTCAACCTGGTGTAACACCAGCTCTACTCCAAGGTCCTCCCAGATGGCAGAGCTCTTCCCTCTATCTCAGAGAGAGAGCAGAGCCACCCTGCAGAGGAAGATCAATTCAGCTGCTTGATTCCACGATCGCATTCTTTGGTCACCATCCACAGATATTTTCCATGGTGAGGGTAGGACCTTAGATCCTGGTTACCATGGTGAGGGTAGGAAGGTAGATCCTGGTTACCATGGTGAGGGTAGGAACGTAGATCCTGGTTACCATAGTGAGGGTAGGAACGTAGATCCTGGTTACCATGGTGAGGGTAGGAACGTAGATCCTGGTTACCATGGTGAGGGTAGGAACGTAGATCCTGGTTACCATGGTGAGGGTAGGAACGTAGATCCTGGTTACCATGGTGAGGGTAGGAACGTAGATCCTGGTTACCATGGTGAGGGTAGGAACGTGGATCCTGGTTACCATGGTGAGGGTAGGAACGTAGATCCTGGTTACCATGGTGAGGGTAGGAACGTATATCCTGGTTACCATGGTGAGGGTAGGAACGTGGATCCTGGTTACCATGGTGAGGGTAGGAATGTAGATCCTGGTTACCATGGTGAGGATAGGAACGTAGATCGACTTGTAAATCCAGAGCTCTGCTTTTCAGCTCAGCTCTTTCTCCACGACAAATCAATGTAATGTCCTAGTTATTGCTGACACAGAACTGATACGTCTGTTGATCTCCCGCTCCACCCTTCCCCCACGGTGAGGGTTACGGGGGGAAGGAACCCTCAGACCCAGAGATACATACCCCTCTCCACTTAGGGCAGGACCCTGTGTCTGACCTGCATGGGGTATTCCACCTTTCTCCAGGTGAGGACCATAATCTCTGATTCTCATCCCGGCCACTCGGTAGCAAATCGATTCAGTGATAGTTGGAGATCGTGACCTGATGAAGCCAACAGAACCACATCATCTGCAAAAAGCAGAGACCCAATTCTGAAGAATCACCTGTCTATACGGTCATGAACAGAATCAGTGACAAAGCGCTGCCTTGGAGGAGTTCAACTCTCACTGGAAATGGAATCGACATACTGCCAGCAATATTAACCAAGCTGTACTGCCGGAACCTCCCACATCTAACCCCGCACGCACGCACACACACACGAGTGTGGAATTTCTTCTCCAGATCCACCAAACACATGTAGAGAGTGTTTGGTTCAGGATCCCGAGGAGAGCTTGTCCATACTTCCACATCCAGGATGGAAACCACACTGCTCCTCCTCCATCCCAGACAGACCCTCCTCTCCAGAACCGGTAAACAGATCTTCCCAGGGAGGAGTGTGATCAATCTGTGGTTGGAGCACAACCACCCAATTTGCCAATCGAGAGGCACTGTCCCCAGTGTCCATCGGATGGTGCAAAGACGTGTCAGCCATGACAGCCCATCACCATCGGGATCTCATCCCGATGGCCATCAAAGACTCTCCATCCTCATCGGGAGACGTGTTGGTAGAATTTCAGGGGTCTTTCCCGACCCACAACGCCCTGAGTCAGCGATGCTAAACGTCTAATTTGGAAAAATAAACTTGATCAGTTTCAACATGAAAAGTTATTTTCTTAAAGGTTTTTTTTTTCCATTTTGAACTCTTGAGCTGGTTACCAAGTAAGGGTTAACCTACCTGTGCTCTGCTGCTTGTTTAACTAGAAGACCTGGGGGTTTGATCTTTTCCCGTTGACCCACAGCTATCAATCACACCAGGATCAGCTCCCTAAATAAAGTATTAACCCAGATGTAGACATGAAAATAACTTCTCAGCCACACTGGATGGATCACACCCCGCTGTGTAGGGTAGCAGTGTGTTGGTTACTGTGCGGGTGCTGCTTCTCATGTTGTTCCTCTTCGTTCTGCTTCTCAGTCGCATTGGGAGTAACGTGGACGGTCAGTACCTGATGGACGGGGTCCCATTCAGCTGCTGTAACCCCAGCTCCCCACGGCCCTGCATCCAGTACCAGATGACCAACAACACGGCCCACTACAGCTATGACCACTACACTGAGGAGCTGAACGTGTGGAAGCGTGGGTGCAGGGACGCCCTGCTCTCCTACTACGGTGGCATCATGAACACCATCGGGGCATTGGTGGTGCTGGTCACAGCGCTGGAGGTAAGAGGTTCCATCCTGCAGGAGCTATAGTTGCAGTAGTCACTGTCCAGGCATCAGTAGGAAGCAGAGGTGAGATCGGGCCTAAGAAAATCCAGCCCGACCCGAGCCCGACCAATCAACGTGATCGAAAGCCCGAAACAAGCCCGAAATGTCATATTTTATTTGTGAGGACTCGGGAGAAGGAGGGTTATTTATAAATTGGAACATTTTCAAGAACACGTTTTTTAATAAAAATAAAATCCCACTATAGGACCCCTAACACACTTGTTTGTGATGACCTGCTTAGCGTGAAGAGGAGGGACGGTCTTTATAACAAATGATAAAATAGATCTTTAACGATCATCACTTTTACCAGTCCAGCTGTTTAAATGCCCGCTCAGCGTCGAGGTGCCAGTCTTTTTGGTGCCACATTGACTACATCCAGTGAAGCCAACGCAAGTTTCTGTAGCATTTTGAAGAATAAATTTGAATCTTTTCCACACCTCACTCTTACCGGTGCATGTTTGTCTTTTCAGTTCTCCTGCTTTTAGTTTATCCTTAACTTCTCACTCCTTCATATCGGGGATCCTCCTTAACTTCTTACTCCTTCGTATCGGGGATCCTCCTTAACTTCTTACTCCTTCGTATCGGGGATCCTCCTTAACTTCTCACTCCTTCATATCGGGGATCCTCCTTAACTTCTTACTCCTTCATATCGGGGATCCTCCTTAACTTCTCACTCCTTCATATCGGGGATCCTCCTTAACTTCTTACTCCTTCATATCGGGGATCCTCCTTAACTTCTTACTCCTTCATATCGGGGATCCTCCTTAACTTCTCACTCCTTCATATCGGGGATCCTCCTTAACTTCTCACTCCTTCATATCGGGGATCCTCCTTAACTTCTCACTCCTTCATATCGGGGATCCTCCTTAACTTCTCACTCCTTCATATCGGGGATCCTCCTTGACTTCTCACTCCTTCATATCGGGGATCCTCCTTGACTTCTCACTCCTTCATATCGGGGATCCTCCTTGACTTCTCACTCCTTCATATCGGGGATCCTCCTTAACTTCTCACTCCTTCATATCGGGGATACCAGTTCAAAATAAATAAAGACGTGCGCAGGAGAGGATTACCAAATTAAGAGGAGGGGTTCACGTGCACAGAGCATGCGCTGGCTCTGCGGATCCTGTTTAGTAGTTAAATATTACTTCTCTGTTTTATCCAAATGATTAATTTTATAACAAGTATACCTTAGTTTAGCACACACACCTCGTTTTAGTTTACATTTTATAAACATATATTTATTTTTTAAAAAAAGTCATTGAGAGAGAAGCCCGACCCGACCCAAAGTAATGATTGACATTTTTAGGCCCGACCCAACCAGGCTCGGCTTGGGCTTAAGATCTTACCTCTGGTAGGCAGTGTGTAAAGTTGGCACTGTGTCCTGCAGGTGGCGGTGTGTGTGGGTCTGCAGTACGTCAACACTTCTCAGTCTACGCTGTCTAACCCAGAGGACGTGGAGAGTGAGAGCGAAGGTTTCCTGCTGGAGAAAAGCGTCAAGGAAACGTTCACCGACATCATGGCCAAGATGAAAGCCATGGGCAAGGGGGCCAAGGTGGAGGAGGGGGGCGAGGAGCCTGTTGCCACAGTGAGCTGAGCAACTGAGGAAAACAAGGACCAATGATCAGTGCCCCCCACCCTCGGTCCCCCAACTCCACCCCGGGCAGTTAACGAACTGACTGAAAAAGTTTCTAAAATAGAAAGCAGTGAATTTAACCACCAATCAGATTGTTTTAGGTCTGGCATACCTTACCCGCCCCCCTCCCCCCACCACCACATAATGCTGCACCCCTCAGATGGCTCTGCCCCTCCCCCCTCAGCCAGGTGAAGTTCCTGGGAGAGTCAGAATGGTGAAGAAGAACGAGGCTCTTCCAGACCAGGAGGAAATTGGCAGCTAAATTCAGGCTCCCTGCGCCCCCCCCCCCTCCCACCCCCATGTGTGTAAATGTGTGCATATTGTAAGAACAGGTTCTTTGTACAGCGCGTAGAATCTACTTTTCTAATGTAACAAGAAATGTTTGAAATCCTCGTTAATTATTTTTCCATATTTGTTTTGTGAAAGTGAATAAAGGTTGTTAGTGATGATGGACGGATCAGACCACGTGACGTTTCACATGTTCAGTGTGTGTGTGTGTACACAGAGACGCTTCCACCTGAAAAATCTACTTTTAATCTGTTTCTTCTTCTTCTTTCGGCTTTTCCCTTCAGGGGTCACCACAGCAAGTCAGTGTCTTCCGTCTAACCCTATCTCCTGCATCCTCTTCGGTCACACCAACTATCTTCATGTCTTCCTTCACTGTATTCATGAACCTCCTCTTTGGTCTTCCTCTAGTCCTCTTTCCTGGTGGTTCCAAACCCAGCATCCTTCTTCTGATGTACTCTCTCTCTCTCCTCTGCACATGTCCAAACCATCTCAGTCTGACCTCTCTGACTTTAAAACCTCTAACATGTGCTGTTCCTCTGATCCTGTCCATCCTGGTCACTCCCAGAGAGATCCTCAGCATCTTCATCTCTGATACAAACATCTCTGTTTCCTCAGTGACACTGTCTCTAGACCAATCAGCATGGCCGCTCTCACCACACTGTCTCTAGACCAATCAGCATGGCCGCTCTCACCACACTGTCTCTAGACCAATCAGCATGGCCGCTCTCACCACACTGTCTCTAGACCAATCAGCATGGCTGCTCTCACCACACTGTCTCTAGACCAATCAGCATGGCCGCTCTCACCACACTGTCTCTAGACCAATCAGCATGGCCGCTCTCACCACACTGTCTCTAGACCAATCAGCATGGCCGCTCTCACCACGGTTTTGTACACTTTTCCTTTCATTCTAGCTGAAACTCTTCTGTCACACTTCACACCTGTTACTTTCCTCCACCCGTTCCAGCCTGCTTGAACACGCTTCTTCACCTCTTTTCCACACTCTCCATTGCTCTGGACTGTTGATCCTAGATACTTAAAATCTTCCACCTTCTTTATCTCTTCTCCCTGTAACCTCACTTTTCCAGTTGGATCCCTCTCATTCACACACATGTACTCTGTTTTACTCTGACTAATCTTCATTCCTCTTCTTTCTAGTGCAAACCTCCACCTCTCCAGCTTTTCCTCCACCTCTTCCCTCCTCTCACTACAGATCACAATGTCATCTGCAAACATCATTGTCCATGGGGATTCCTGTCTGACCTCGTCTGTCAGCCTGTCCATCACCATAGCAAACAGCAAAGGACTCAGAGCAGATCCTTGGTGCAGTCCCACCCCCACACTGAACTCCTCTGTCACACCTACAGCACACCTCACCACTGTCTTACAGCCCTCATACATGTCCTGGACCTCTCTAACATACTTCTCTGTAACACCAGACTTCCTCATACAATACCATAGTTCTTCTCTAGGTACCCTGTCATACGCTTTCTCTAGATCTACGAAGACACACTGCAGCTCCCTCTGACCTTCTCTGTACTTCTATATCAGCATCCTCAAGACAAATACTGCATATGTAGTGCTCTTTTTAGGCATAAAACCATACTGCTGCTCACAAATTCTTACTTCAGACCTTAGCCTAGCTTTGATAACTTTTTCCCATAACTTCATCTTTTGACTGATCAGTTTTATTCCTCTGTAGTTACCACAACTCTGCACATCTCCCTTGTTCTTAAAAATAGGAACCAGCACACTTCTCCTCCATTCATCAGGCATCTTCTCACTTTCTAATATCCTGTTAAACAGCCCAGTCAGAAGCTCTACTGCCACCTCACCTAAACACTTCCATACTTCTACAGGGATATCATCAGGACCCAGAGCCTTTCCACTCTTCATCCTCTTCAGTGCCCTCTTTATTTCTACCTTACTGATCCTAGCCACTTTCCGCTCCACTATGGTAACATCTTCTACTCTTTGTTCTCTTTCATTTTCTTCATTCATCAACTCTTCAAAGTACTCTTTCCATTATCCCATCACATTACTGGTATCTGTCAAAAGACATCCATTCCTGTCTTTAATCACGCTAACTTGCTGCACATCCTTCCCATCTTTGTCTCTCTGTCTTGCCAACCTGTATAGGTCCATCTCTCCCTCCTTGCTGTTCAGCCTAGCGTATAGGTCATCATAGGCTGCTTGTTTTGCCTTTGCCACCTCTACTTTAACCTTATGCTGTATCTCCCTGTATTCTTGCCTATTCTCTTCAGTCCTCTCAGTGTCCCCCTTCTTCTTAGCCAGCCTCTTTCTTTTGATACAATCCTGCACCTCCTCATTCCACCACCACGTCTCTCTATCTATCTTCCTTCCAGATGACACACCAAGTACTCTCTTGCCTGTCTCCCTGATCACATTAGCTGTAGTTGTCCAGTCATCTGGAAGCTTCTCCTGTCCACCAAGAGCCTATCTCAACTCCTTTATAAAGTTCAAGCAGCAGTCTTCCTTTTTCAGTTTCCACCATTTAGTCTTCTGCACTCCCTTCATCTTTTTAAACTTCCTCACTGCTGTGGTCATGTTACACACCACCATCCTGTGCTGTTTGGCTACACTGTCTCCTGCTACAACTTTGTAGTCACTGATCTCTTTCAGATTACACCGCCTACACAAAATGTAATCAACCTGTGTACTCCTTCCTCCACTCTTATAAGTCACCCTGTGTTCCAGCCTTTTCTTGAAATAAGTATTCACTACAGCCATTTCCATTCTTTTTGCAAAGTCGATCACCATCTGTCCTTCTGCATTCCTGTTCTGGAGACCAAACCTGCCCATCACCTCCTCATCATCTCTGTTTCCTGCACCAACGTGGCCATTAAAGTCTGCTCCAATAATAACTCTCTCACTTCTAGGGATGCTCTGAATCACCTCATCAAGGTCTGACCAGAATTTATCTTTCTCCTCAATGTCACATCCTACTTGTGGAGCATACCCACAAACAACGTTTAACACCACCCCTTCAATTTCTAGTTTGAGGCTCATCACCCTGTCTGACCTTCTTTTTACCTCCAGAACATTCCCAACTAATTCTTCCTTCACTATAACTCCTACACCATTCCTCTTCCTATCTACACCGTGATAGAACAACTTAAACCCCGCTCCCAGACTTCTAGCCTTGCTGCCTTTCCATCTAGTCTCCTGGACACACAGGATGTCTACTTTTCTTCTCTGCATCATGCCAACTAACTCTCTACCTTTACCCGTCATAGTCCCAACATTCAAAGTTCCCACCCTAAGTCCTAGACTCTTGAGGTTTCTCTCTCTTCCTATGTACGCGTCTTCCTCCTCTTATTCTTTGACCACCAGTAGTCCAATTTCCACCAGCACCCTGTTGGTCAATAGTACTGACGGCGGTCGTTGTTAACCCGGGCCACGACCGATCCAGTATGGTATTTCTGGGACTGACTTGCATATTAATATTTGGCGTAGTTTTACGTCGGATGCCCTTCCTGACACATCCCCAGTGATGATCTGGGCTAATGCCCATGGCACAACCATTTGGATGGTTAGCGTTTAGATGTTTCACTGAGGATTACAACATCTAAACGTGCAATGAAATGGAGATGGTAAATGGACTTCACTTATAAAACACCTTTCCACCAGCGTAGTCACTCAAAGCGCTCTACAGTGGAGCTCACATTTACCCATTCACACACACACACACACACACACACACACACACACACACACACACACACACACACACACACACACATTCATACCATGAACTCAATTCAAACAAATTTCTTCGAAATGACTCCAGAATACTTCGCACATTCGAAACCTTCAATTCGAATCTCTGAAAAACAATTCAAAGATTGAAATTTTCATTCGAATGTTCGAACTATCAAATTTATCTTTCTCAGTGACTAACACTAGTACACAAATACAATACACAAATATACAAACACACAATATACAAATAATCTGCTTTTAATCTGTTTATTGATCACTAAAAGCAGAACGTTTCTGTTTGATCTTTATCTGGAGTTTGATTCCATCCACAACCCTGTCTGCCCTCCTCCCCCACCCACCCACACACACACACACACACACACACACACACACACCTCCCCTGCCCCCCCTCCGCTCTCCTTACTCCCCCTGCATGCAGAGCCATGATATCACAGCTTACCTGGGGCCCGGTGGGAGGGCGGCGCGGGGTGTATTTTTGCAGCACTGAGTCGATAAGAAGCCTAATGGGATGAAGATTATCCAGGTGAGGTCACCTGGTGAGGTCACCTGGTGAGATCAGGGTGGAGGCGGCTCAGATGGAGGAGGGACTGATCCATCCTGACCATGATGGTTATCTAATGATCCCTGCTGGGTACCATGGAAACCTTCCTGCTGGGTACCATGGAAACCTTCCTGCTGGGTACCATGGAAACCTTCCTGCTGGGTACCATGGTAACCTTCCTGCTGGGTACCATGGAAACCTTCGTGTCCCTGGAGAAGACCCTTAACTCCAGTTACTCTCACCACTGGCGGCCATCATGACAACCTGCTGCGGTGCAATGCAGCATACACGTGTGTGTGTGTGCGTGCGTGCGTGCGTGCGTCCGTGCATGTCTGCATTGCTCTTCTAAACCTCAGGGCTTTATGTTTACTAATTTCTCTTCGATGCCCTCTGCTAGTGGCCAGCGACCCGACATATCCGCTGATCCAACTCTTCCTGTAGATTTTCCCTTAGGATCAGAGACTGCATCATGTTTCCCACACATTATTCCTCCTCAAAAGCTAAGACAGAAAACAGGTCCAGATGTGAGCCACATCTTCTTCCCACAGATCTACTGCACCTACACCAGCTGTCCACAGGAGGACAGAGTCATACCACCATCATGGGTTGAGGTTCCGGAAACTGCTTCTGCTGCTCATCACTTTCCCACATCTTGATGTCAAAATAACAATTACTTATTAGTTTTTCATCAGTTGATCAGGAGAATCATGTCTGCTGAAAACATGAACAAAAAATGAATCTATAAGCAGTTTTGAATCAAAAACATGAAAGTTAAATGAATGAATATGTAAAAGAATGTAAACAGAAAGTATTTGAGGGTAGGAACGTAGATCCTGGTTATCATGGTGAGGGTAGGAACGTGGATCCTGGTTACTATGGTGAGGGTAGGAACGTAGATCCTGGTTACCATGGTGAGGGTAGGAACGTAGATCCTGGTTACCGTGGTGACGGTAGGAACGTAGATCCTGGTTATCGTGGTGAGGGTAGGAACCTAGATCCTGGTTACCGTGGTGAGGGTAGGAACGTAGATCCTGGTTACCATGGTGAGGGTAGGAACGTAGATCCTGGTTACCGTGGTGAGGGTAGGAACGTAGATCCTGGTTACCGTGGTGAGGGTAGGAACATAGATCCTGGTTACCATGGTGAGGGTAGGAACGTAGATCCTGGTTACCATGGTGAGGGTAGGAATGTAGATCCTGGTTACCATGGTGAGGGTAGGAACGTAGATCCTGGTTACCATGGTGAGGGTAGGAACGTAGATCCTGGTTACCATGGTGAGGGTAGGAATGTAGATCCTGGTTAACATGGTGAGGGTAGGAACATAGATCCTGGTTACCATCGTGAGGGTAGGAACATAGATCCTGGTTACCATGGTGAGGGTAGGAACGTATCCTGGTTACCATGGTGAGGGTAGGAATGTAGATTTTGGTTACCATAGTGAGGGTAGGACCGTAGATCCTGGTTACCATGGTGAGGGTAGGAACGTAGATCCTGGTTACCATGGTGAGGGTAGGAGCGTAGATCCTGGTTACTATGGTGAGAGTAGGAACATAGATTCTGGTTACCATGGTGAGGGTAGGAACGTAGATCCTGGTTACCATGGTGAGGGTAGGAACATAGATCCTGGTTACCATGGTGAGGGTAGGAACGTAGATCCTGGTTACCATGGTGAGGGTAGGAACGTAGATCCTGGTTACCAACGTGAGGGTAGGAACGTAGATCCTGGTTACCATGGTGAGGGTAGGAACCTAGATCCTCTTTCTGGCTCAGCTCTTTACAACTACAATACAAATTGATAATACTGAAATAGAGAGAGTCACATATATAAAATTTTTGGGCATCAATATTGATGAGAAATTAAATTGGAAGGAACATGTAGCCTATCTCAAAACTAAAATATCTAAAACTGTAGGAATACTGTGTAAATTTAAAGACATCTTGGATCAAAACTCTTTATACTTACTATATAACTCTCTTATATTTCCTTATTTGTGTTACTGTCTAGAAATTTGGGGAAACAATTATAAAACAACTCTACAACCCATTTTTCAGTTACAAAAAAAGGCAATCAGAATTATTAACAATGCAAATTATTATGCTCCTTCAAACCCTTTGTTCATAAAACTAAATATAATCAAATTACCGGATCTAGTCGACTTCACAACAGCAATAGCAATGTATAAAGTCCATAATAACCAACTTCCAGAATGTATTCAAAACAGGTTTAAAGTTAAAGAAACACAATATGACCTAAGAGTAAAAAATCTGTATCAACAAAATCTGGTCAGAACCAATACTAAAAGTAGATGTGTGTCAATCAGAGGTGTAACTCTATGGAACAGTCTAGAGGAATCTCTAAAAAACTCAACCTCCTTAAAAACATTTAAAATAAAGTATAAAAGTAAAATAATACATGATTATAAAACACTAGAAATATCAACTTAATTAGTAAGAAAAAATAAAACACAGGGGAAACTTGGTTGGTAAAGATCAGGTCCAGAAAACTTTATTTTTTCTACATTTTTTTGTATATGTGTTCATGTGTGACTGTTATTATTATGTTCAGGACGTACTGTTTTTGTCATTATTATAATTTAAGTCCAGTCAAATGCTTGTTTTTTAGGTCTTTAATAGTTTTGTAAAATGGGGTTAGGCTTAAAATAAGTTTCTTTTTACTTCTGCCTAAACCCCTTTTTCAGTCTCTGTTTGTTTGTTTTCTTTGTTCTTGTTAAACATGTAAAAAACACTGAAAAAAATAAATAAACTCAAACTCAACTCAAACTCTTTCATAACCTCGTCAGATTGATGCAGCGTTCCAATTGTTGCAGACGCAGCACTGATCCGTCTGTTGATCTCCCTCTCCATCCTTCCCACATTGTCAAGAAGACCCTGAGATTCTTTATAATAATAAACAAAGAAAATAAATAATAAACAAAATAACAAAATAATAAAAACAAAAGAGTCTAAACAGACTGTAGAGTGAGTCAGAGTGATGATGAGAGGAACTGGTTGAGTTTTTACAGAAT
>CACRXE010000075.1:97500-100000 GCA_902685375.1 Neostethus bicornis
TGTGTGTGTGACCCTGCAGCAGACTGGTGACCTGTTCAGGGTGTACCCTGCCTCTCGCCTGTGACCCCGTGGAGGTTAGCGGTTCGGAAGACAAATTTAAACTAATGTTTTCTGAGATTTTATGGAGATAGTAGTGACTTCCTAGTTGGCATACTGGCAGAAGTATGCGTCCAGTTCCTGCATCCCGTTCTGTTGGGAGTCTGGCAGCCCAGCAGCGGCTGCTTAAATTCTACAATGTGGTGCAGAATGATGGCGTTGACCCCCCTCCCCCACCAGCTGACCTTCCCCCTGGCCTCTCTCTCTCCCTCTCTCTGCAGAAATTGGCAGGGTGCGTAAGGATATGTACAACGACACGCTGAATGGCGGCATGTTCAACGGGCGAGACATGGAGGAGCTCCCAGAGGCCGTCGGCCCGGTGGCCCAGCTGCAGGAGAAGCTCTACGTTCCGGTTAAAGAGTTTCCAGATGTACGTGAATGTTTACGCTCTGGTCGCACTCTGATGGACCAACACGCACAAGGTTTTCACTAAAAAAAAAGTTCTTTTTATTAGAATAAAATTTTCAAAGGTTAGTAAACGTTTAAAAACAATAAAAGAGGTTAAAATAACTTAAAATAAGTTTAAAAAAACAAACTGAGAAGAGGCGGGGCTTAAAGAGGGCGGACCAAATCACTGCCAACACAAAAAGAAGGTTTAAAAAAAACAGCTTCATTAAATCTAAACCAACAAAACTGATTTCTAAAGAAGGTGGATGGCACTGCCCAATAACGCTGCTCCATCCTGTGGGCGGCAGGGACGGGAGCGTCTGGAACTCAAACAGATTAGTTTAAATCAACACAATATGAACCAAAGTGGGCACCGATCTAATCATGTGTCTGAAACCCACGTTAAAGAAAACTGTTTCCATAACGTTGTCTTTAGCTTATAGGGAGCCGTGTCGTGGGGCTGTGTCACAGGGGCCAGGTCACAGGGGCGAGGTAGTGGGGTGGATAAGCTGGGCTGGGTTGTGGGCCCGTGTTGCGTGACCGTGTCGTGGGGCCGGGTCGCAGGGGCCAGGTCACAGGGGCCGGGTTGCGGCGCCGTGTCACAAACTATTTAAGAAACCGGTTTAACGTTCATTCATCTTCTGAACCGCTTATTTCCTGACGGGGTCGCGGGCGATGCCTATTCCAGCTGATTCAAGGCGAGGGGCAGGATACACCTACACAGGGTGCCAGTCTGTCACAGGGCCAAACACACTCAGTCCCAGAGGCTGACCAACCTAATACGTAGGTTTTTGGAGAGTGGAATGAAACCAGAGAAAACCTAAACATACACAGGGAGAACATGCAAACCACACACAGAAAGAACAGTGTTATAAGCCTCGCAGCCAACTGAGGTTAGAACCCTGACCTTCTTGCTGTGATGCCACCATGCAGCCCTAGTTTAACATAAAAGATCTAAATGATATTTATTAAAAAAATAAATAAAGTTTAGTGTGTGTGACTGGACACACACACACACACACACACTGGACACACACACACACACACACACTGGACACACACACCGGACACACACACTGGACACACACACACACACCCAGACCTTCGTGTGTGTGAACTCTGGCCTGTTTGGGTCCAGCAGAGTGATGGAGGAAGCCAGGTCTCACATGACCGAGTCCGAGCATCAGCTCTCCAATCAGACACACACACACACAGACACACACACACACACACACACACAATGACGGGCTGTGCTAAATCACATGACGCTAACAGGACACACACACACTCACACACAAACACACACACAAACACACAAGCACGCAAACACGCACGCACACACACACATACATACACATCCTCACATCAGGCTTCAATTCAGACTTCCTCACTGTGTGACGGAGCATGGCAGGACTCGTACTACAGGTCACTGTGTGACAGAGCATGGCAGGACTCGTACTACAGGTCACTGTGTGACAGAGCATGGCAGGACTCGTACTACAGGTCACTGTGTGACAGAGCATGGCAGGACTCGTACTACAGGTCACTGTGTGACGGAGCATGGCAGGACTCGTACTACAGGTCACTGTGTGACGGAGCATGGCAGGTCACTGTGTGACAGAGCATGGCAGGTCTCGTACTACAGGTCACTGTGTGACGGGTTGGGAACGTTACCGTGGCGATGGGCATGGGTTATTTACAGACGTTGTTCCCTCCTACTAGGAGACAAAAAGATGGCCGCCTGTCCCTGTAATCCCAATGGGTACACAGTGTACAGGGGTACTACGTTGGCACACACAGTATTTTAATTCATTTATGGTCATTTTGCCCAAAATCACAAACAAACTTCTTAACGACTTTTACTTTATAAATAAAAAAAGTACAAAAAAACAGAGAAAAGTATAAACAAAACATAAACAAAAACCAGCAAAACAAATTGAGTAGATTTCTGTCCTTAGACCCTCCTTCACGGTGAGGAAAAACTAAAAACAATAAGAAGAAACCTGATGTGGACCCA